>JAQGBH010000438.1:0-51572 GCA_034698265.1 Sminthurinus aureus
AATCATCACAGTTCTTCTAAATAAGAATAATTATTATTATAATCAGTTTAATTGTGTAAAGTGACTAAATTATTCAGTATTAAATTGTAGTCGTGATTTATTATACCTCATTTATATTTTTGTTTTAATACTACTACTACTACTACTATACTACATTATATATATTATAAGCGGATGGAGATTAAAGTATCAAACGAAGGAATGGTAGTAAAATACATGTTGTATAATTCTGTTATTCTTGGTTGTGTATATATTTTTGCAGTCGTGTATTAGGCGTTAATTACAAACAATCATGAGAATAACTGTGAAAGGTTGTTAGAAACATAAAGTTTATAATATTATAGTATTGTTAAATTGTTACTACCTAAACTAAATAGTGTTGTACTTTGGAAGTTTTAAATTAGTTGATATATTTATACTATTATCAACTCAAGTTTTTGTACATTTGTTGTGGGTTTTGTGCACATACGAATAATTCATAGTAGTTACTTATAATATATTATCCATCATCATCATGTCATCTTCCGCAATATTTATTTTGGATGTCAAAGGAAAGGTAAATGTTAAAAAAAAATCATCATGCTTTTAAATTTTACATCATTTTGGGATAATTATGGGGTTTCATTCATTCATGGGAGTAGTTTTAAGAAAATATCTTATACATATATATGAATCTATATTATTAAAAAATATTATGAGTGAATCAATAAATTTTATAGTTATACAATATTATTATAATCTTTTTTTTCATATTGTCTAACAGGTACTAATCTCTCGTAACTATAGAGGAGATATCGATATGGGTGTAATAGAAAAGTTTATGCCACATTTAATGGACAAAGAAGAAGAAGGAAACGTAACTCCGATTCTACAAACTAGTGAATCAACATTTGCTTACATAAAGCATAATAACTTGTATATTGTATCGATTTCAAAAATGAATGCCAATGTAAGATTGTTTCTAAAATTGCATATTTATATTATTATTATAATCAATATGTCATGTCTCGTAGTCTTTCAGATAATTAAGTAAGTGTTTCATAAAGTTTGACTCTGAATGTACAATGTTTTTATTTCCAGATTGCTCTTGTATTTGCCTTCCTTCATAAATTAGTTCAAGTATGTGCTGATACAACAAAATAAGTTTAATACAATCATATTTAATGTATAATGTATAATATGTTTTATATATAGAGAGAAATACATTATTCATTATTTTAGAATAAACAGAAAATTAATAGACAAAAAGTGTTTTTTCTTCTACACTTTCATCACATTTTGTAAATTTAACCCTCGATATGTTTGTTGTCAGTTTATATGTATTAATAAAATGGTGTCCTTTAATATAGGTTATGGTGGAGTACTTTAAAGAATTAGAGGAAGAAAGCATTCGAGATAATTTTGTAATAATTTACGAATTAATGGATGAATTACTAGATTTTGGATATCCGCAAACTACAGATAGCAAAATTTTACAAGAGTAAGTATTATAAATCATACTGTACAAAATACTATCAAAAGTTTAACAAATATTAGTAATCATCCTTTTTAGTTGAAAATAAAATTCATTTAAGTGTATCGATTACAATAAAGTTTGTAAATGTTGTATGATGTATGATACATGTTATTCAAAATTCTAAATGTAACAAACTAAATAAAATGATAATTTTTTTTTGTGTACAGATTTATAACACAAGAAGGGCATAAATTAGAAATTGCTCCACGTCCACCTATGGCAGTTACCAATGCAGTTTCATGGCGTTCGGAGGGTATAAAATATCGTAAAAATGAAGTATTTCTTGATGTAATCGAATCCGTTAACCTTTTAGTAAGTTTTTACTTTAGATATGTTTCGCCTTTTTTTTTTTATTGTCAACCAACACAAGTCTACAATATATTATAGATATAGAATGAATGGTTTCTATTTGTGAATATTATAAAATCATTGTGTGTACACTGTAAATTACACATAATATTATAGACACCTTTTTAATTATTTCTTTTCTTTTTTTGTAAAAATGATAATAGGCAAGTGCAAATGGTCACATTTTAAGGAGTGAAATTGTGGGTGCTATTAAAATGAGAGTATATTTATCTGGAATGCCTGAGTTAAGACTTGGACTTAATGACAAAGTTCTTTTTGAAAGTACTGGTAGAGGAAAATCAAAGTCTGTTGAACTTGAGGATGTTAAATTTCACCAATGTGTTCGTTTGTCCAGGTTGGTTTCATGCTTCATAATATATATATACATTTGACACATTGGTATTTAGTATTTAAGATTTAAATACAATTATACTATGTATCTGATTTTATTTGAAAGTTATGAATTTTCTTCTTATATTTAATTTTTCCATCTATGTTTGTGTATTTGTTTTTTATTTATTTATTTATTTATTTATAGATTTGAAGTTGATAGAACCATTTCATTCATTCCGCCCGATGGTGAATTTGAGTTGATGTCTTACCGTCTCAATACACATGTAAATAAAACTTTTTTACTGTAAATTTGTTTCTACAATACATTATATCATTCATTCTATGACATCTTCATTATTTTTTGTTTATTTACAATACAGGTTAAGCCACTAATTTGGATTGAGTCCGTAATTGAGCGTCATGCCCATAGTCGTGTTGAGTATATGGTCAAGGTGAGAACAAGTCTTCTAGTATTATGACATATTAACTGTTTACACAGTGAAGAGTTACTGTTCACGTACGACGACGAAAATATATATTATATTATATGTTGTACACGTAATATAGTGTATAATTTAAAAAATCAACATTGTTGTTATGTATAAAAATTCAACTAAGCTATTTTTTTTTTTAAAAAAAAAATGGTTTGTTTTTTTTTGTATAGGCCAAGTCACAATTCAAGCGTCGTTCGACAGCCAACAATGTGGAGATTGTAATTCCCGTTCCAGGAGATGCAGATTCTCGTAAGTACATTTATATATACTGTTACTCGTTTGGCTTTCTATGCTATGTACATATACTGTATGAGAGAGAGTATGAGCTTATGTACATTCACACTGGTTGTATTTGTTACTAAATTAATAAACAGTAATAATTTTATGAACTAATGATTTTTTAATCTTTACTCTTTTTAGCAAAATTTAAGACTGGCATTGGCTCCGTCAAATATGCACCAGAGCAGAGTGCCATCATTTGGACAATTAAGTCATTTCCTGGTATGCCAAAGTTTTTTTTATAATATATTATTATTGTTTCATTTTGAAAAGTTGGTTCCAGTGTAATTTATGTTATGTTGTGTTGTCTGTAGATTTTTTTTATGTACATGTAATATTAAATGCATAATGTTATAATAATATAAGAACACAGTCTATTTACATTTGGTTTCATGTTTTCATAAATAATATATTATAACTTTGTGATTTGTATAGGTGGTAAAGAATATTTAATGCGAGCTCATTTTGGTCTACCCTCTGTTGAGGGGGAAGATACAGAAGGACGTCCACCGATTCAAGTCAAATTTGAAATTCCATACTTTACAACGTCGGGCATACAGGTAATATATTATACCTTAAAAGTATATTTTAATATACAATAATGCTGTGTGGTTTTATTGACGTATTTCTAATCATAGTATACTCTCATAAATATCAATGTGATTTTTTTAGTTACAACCTTCATTCTATATTCACATAACGTATTACATATTATTATGATTCATATTATAATATATGATGCATGATAAATTATAAATTATATCATATCAACAAAAACTGAGCTTATCATTTACAACAAGTATTAAATTTCTTATTCATATATTTAGAATTTAGATGTGTTATATTTTAATGTAATGTGTACATTTTGTTAATAATGGCTTGACGGATATTCAACTAACGGAAAAGTCTACAACATCTAACATCTATAAAATTTGACACATTTGGATATTGCGATAATAATGACAATCATTATTAGTACTATATTTATATTTGTTTTGTTTTTGAATTTCTAGGTTAGGTATTTAAAGATAATCGAGAAAAGTGGATATCAGGCTTTACCTTGGGTTAGATATATAACACAGAATGGCGACTACCAGCTACGTACCAACTAATTATAAATGAATTCTTATATATATACATGAATAAATATAAATACATAATAATATATTATATCATCATATAAAAATCAGATGTACACAAAATGTATTTAAACATATGTTATTATTACTACTGTGTATTATAATTTTACATCAAATGATGCAAGTTTTTGTTTTATCGTTGATCTTTATGCTTTTTCTGCTGTGGTAAACCTACTAAATGAATATTGAGTATTTCTTTTCATAATATAATAGTATATATATGTATATATATACAGTAATAAATAATAGTGATAGTCTTTTAATTTAATTAAAAAGTATTAACGTAGATTGTAATACAAAATATTAGTAATACAACTTTATTAATATTTAGAAAATGACATGTCCAGCACTACATTATCATTATTTCTATATCGTATTTGAATCGGTAAAAGCCGTAAGATTTAAAATGCTAGTTAAAAATTTGAATCATTATGCATCATATTATTAACCATGGAAAAATCTGCAAAGAATAATTATAATAAAGATTACTTATTTATTATTATTATTGTTGTTTAATTTATCCGAACAACAATAATTCTAATTATTACTATCATTATTCTTATAAATATGTTTTTGCTTTCATCACAACCGGTATAGTTTTTATTTCTCTTTACCCCTTCTTCATCATTATCATCACACAAATGATACATTATAATGTAGTCTGTAAATGAATACATTCTATATAAGTACTTCAAAAACCTTAATTTAAGTAACTTTTATAACTTGGTTTTATATCTATATTATATGGATAATACTGAATCAGTATATAATACATGAAGTCAAATATCAAACAAAACAAGGATAATAATACTTAAAATTTGGCCATTACTATTTTATACAAGTAGTAGTATTAAGTTTGCAACAATTTTACTGTGTACAGACTGACAATAGAATCTGCATCATATTAATATGTTCAATAATTTTTCATTGTCAAACATATAAACGTATTTAATATTTTATATTACACAATATTAAATAGTATTCTATTTTCTATTACTAAGATGTACATATAAATATTCCACACGTGTGCGTTCTACGTTAATAAGTTGGCAATTTTTTTTTTCCTATGTAAATTATTATGTATCACGACAAAACATTCAAATGAGGTACTGTAGTATATATATATATATATATATATATATATGTATGTATAATATTTTTACATGTTATTTTATTTTGTACACTACAAAAAACAATACGTACCTAGGTAGGTATGTTATAGTCTTTTTTAAAATGTTTCACTTTTATTTTTATCTACCGGGCCAAACTGGAAATTATATATGAGATCTGTGAGGCATTTGAATGTACTTACTTTTTTACCTCTTTTCACTAATAATTGACAGTCAGCCATTCCTTTTGTTTTTGCATCAGGGAGAATACAACACTGAACATGGGTTTTTAACGAATTGTGATTCCCATTTTGCTGCTGTACACGTTCTTCTAATTTTCGAAGCCAGTCCCCATCCAATGCAAGAAATATTCTTTCAGTTAATTCTGACATTAAATGATTGCTCTCAAGACTATCATCTATTCGACCCTCTGCATTTTTTATTGTATCGAAATCTCTCTTATGCCCTAGTCCCAAAAAATATAACCATTTGAGAGGGAATAAACCAAAATAAATTCCAATACCAATCCAAAGAGCAATTAGTACTCCAACCATACCAAAAGCAACTGCTCGCCTTAGAAAATCCGCAAGTTCATGATTATTAACTTCAAAGTCAATATAAGATGCAAGCATTCGGTTGAAAATAGTAGGTTTTTGTACTTGATTACTCATTGGTTGCGGAGTAACATGAACATCCCATTCACTTTCCCAAGGTTGAAAATTGTTTGTATAAGAACTGGTATCACGATGTGTATACTGAGATGACGGTGGATACTGACTTTGTTGTTGTTGTTGTTGTGGACCAGTTGTCTCTGTTCGTTGTTTTGTTTTAGGACCATATTCTTCCCATGCTGTATTCAATGCACTTTGATAAAGACGATCAAATTCTTCTTTAGTATAATACCGTACTAGTGTAGGTTGTTGTTGTTGTTGCTGCTGTCCTTGTTGAGCCAGCAAAGGTTGTCCTCTTACCGTCACCTGGTGATTTCCCGAAAATTGTGTAGGAGAAGTAAGAGTAGTTGAGGGAAGAAGATGTAAATTTTGACAGTTTGGACATGATGGATTCAATCTAAACAATCAAAACAAGGAACTTTAAGTAAAATGAAATCATATAATTTAGGGCTTTTACTTTTTGCGTAGTATTAAGTACTATAATCTATTAGTATCAAATGAATGTAAGTAATAGCTTAAATATATACGCAGCTGATCCATAATGTTAATGTGATAAAAATACGAGGCAATGACATAGATACATACTTAAATATATTTTAGTTCTTAAAATGTAATACTTACTTAAATACAAGAAAATACTATTTTTATATACTTACGATTCCATTATTTGATGATTTCCAGAATATAATTGACCATCAGAATTATAGGCTTTGACAATATTCCGTCCATTATCTGCAGAATTAACCTCCAGTGTAATTAAGAAAGCCAAATAAAATAAACACAATTTCATTTTGACCATTTTTATGTGTGTTTGTCTGGAACGAATCAGGATCAAAGTTTTTAGTCTATGATGGCACAGTTCAGTCAAATCGGCAGTTTAAGGCTAATTATATGTTGTATTATGAATTGAAATTCTAGTTGTGTCCGTAGGTATCGAAGAATCTCTGCATGCATCTACAAAACAAAAATGATAATACATATAATATACTTACACTTCTTATGCATTTTAAATTTTAAAATAAAAATGATTTATTACGTTATGTCAGTGTGTAAGCTGTTCAGTTTATATTTTTGAGTCATATGACTATTATGTGAATCTATATATACTATGACTTAAGTAACATATTAGAAACAGGCATAATAATTATCAAAAACTACATAAATAAATATATTCAGCAATAACAGTGGTCAGTTAGCAATGATTCAGTAAAGAATTTTTTATGCATATACCTGTATATGGGAGCATTGCACTCGCTCATCCTATTATTATTATTATTATTATTTATATTAACTTTTTTCCTGTTGTCTTCTTTTGTCCCTATTATTAAGTGTCACACATATCTAGCTTAGATGTTAAAATGGATTAAACTTCTTGTGGTTTTAAAACGTAAGTAGCTGAAAAAATTGGGAATACTGGAGAACGGAAGTAAGACTTTTGTAGTGTACACTGAAAAAACTGTATCGTTGTAGAAAACGGGCAGAATGAAATATACCCGGAGTATTTTCCTTGAATCAAAGCTTTGAAAATTGTGTGAAACATTGAGCAAAGTAATGATTATAGTAAGATAAGATGTGTATGTAGTATGTATGCGGCATAAGGTAATAATCTCCTTCGAATATTTACACCTGCGGCAATTTTTTACAAGTCTTTTTTTTCTTATGTATCACATATTCTCCTGTGGCTTTCTATACAGTAGTATAATATGAATTTTTATATACACACTAACACTTTATAATATGAACATGAATGAATATAAATATTCATTTGAATAGCTTTTTGGATTTAATATTTTGTGCTTTTTCTTAAAAATTTATTTACAGCAAAAAGTCCCAAATATATGTATTTACCTGTAAATAATACATTGTATCAGTGTGTAAAATGTACAATATATACACTGTAGGTACACATAGATTTACAACATATATAATATATATACATGACTATCAAGGTGTATACTTATTTGTTCAACGTCAACAAATATTTTGTCCCTTTTCAAACTTTTCTTAGACCTTGAAATTTTTGTCATCCCTATATCGATCATCAGTCTACTGTCTACTAATAAGCATATAGGTACGTCAATTTTTCCAACCAGAAAATAGGGAAGTATAATGAATAATGATATGTACAATGTACATGTATATGCATTTTCCAAGAAGTTTTGAAAGTATTGAGAATTGAGAATGAATCCTATATGTAAACTTTTTGTGTCAATTCTATTTTGAACAATTAGCCAACCATTTAATTATAAATCCGAGATATTGCGAAGCTACAACATGTTTTATGTATCGAAAGACAAAAGTTGTAATTGTTTATTTGAGCCACATTTAATCGATCCTTGTAAACGTAAAAATCTTGTAGTCTTGACCCCTCTAAAACTTATTTAAGTAGGCAAGTACTTACATGTGAAAACACAAAAATGAGTATTGAACTACGAAATTATTGTAAAAAGACTCTGAGATCTCTCTGTAAACTCAAAACCTCATTTCATAAATAATGTATAAAAAACAGTTTTAAACCCTTTGATCACTGTTTTTCCGCATTTTCCCATAAATATTGGAAACTTTTACAATTATTAGTGATTTTTGGTATAATATGCAATACTGATGAATCGAATTACCCCTACATGTGTGTGTGCCATGGTTTTTGAACATTGAATGGCATTCTCAAGGTGTTAATGAGAAGTTTCTTCATACATTTCAGATTTCAGACTCAACTATGTACTTATGTATGTGTAGCTAGCCATTTCATAATGTCGTAGTCTATAAATAAATATGGCAAAATTACTAACTATTTGAATATGCATGTGCATTGTTCGTAGGTTATGAGTTATAAATTACAATTCTCTCAAAATGATTAAAAATCGTAACCATAATCAAAACATAGGAATGTCTATAATATGTATAGTGACAGCTTATACAAAATAGCATGTGTTTTTTTATTTATGTTTTATATTTTATTTAAAAAACAAATTCTTTTCATAAATTTTTTGTCATAATATATTCTACAAATTATCATAAATACTAGGATTTACAAAGGAAAATCATTTTGTGTTCCAACAAAAAAAATGAACCATGCATTCAATGCTAAAACATTTATTTTAAGTAAGTACAAACTCTTCATTCTTCATATACATTGTAAATAAAAATCACCGATAATTTTTAAGGGAAGTGTGAATAGAATCAATGTCTATCGTACTTTTCCATGCTGAATACCATCCCGTGTTTCTTTGATAGCCCATTGTCCTTCTAAAGCTTTGTATACAATGTCAGTGATTCTTTCCATGTCCAAAGCTTTTCCGGTACCCGAACCGTCTTTAGATGTTTTGACTAATCCACTAAAGGCCGATGGGAAGAAATAGCGAATCAGGTAGAGGGTTGCTGCAATAGTTACAGTGACACCAACAAATCCCCAAAAAATTGTACTGAAGTAAGCAGAAAGCTGAAAGTCTCCATTAGATGCAAGGCCAAAGAAGGGAGAAGAAGATGGCTGAGGACTGACATCTCGTCCATATCCTTTAAATTTTGGAAATACAAAGTAAAAACTCATTATTATTATAATATATTTATCATCACATGTATAAATTCATTTTAGTATAAAACTATTCAAAAGTCAAAAGAGAAAAAGACAAAAAAATTATAATCGAATGATTATAAGAAATTATTTTTCGTTTATAAGATACATTAAGCAAAATTTTACTATTTATTCTCAATTCTCATGGATAATGTTATATGAGACTACCTTGATAACTTGGAGCAATTTGTTGCTGATATCCTGGTTGATTTGATAGTTGATTACTTAATGGACTGTAGTTAGTACTGCTAGGTTGTGGTGCAAAGACAAAGGTACCCGGAGTTCCTTGTTTCGGACTTGCAGTCTGAGATGGTCCTACTTGAGACTGTAGTGGATGTTGTTGGTATTGTTGTAATTCTCCATTTAAGTGTTGGCTATTCTGTCCGTTTTGGGAATTCAGGGAATTAGAAGAACTAGGAAGGGAATGTACAGTTAAGATGAAACCAAGTAGAATAGTTACGAAAGTCCATGATGTAAAACTCATTGTGTATATTTAGTTGGTTAAAAAATGTGTAGAAAATGTATCACTATTTTTGCCGAAACTATTACTTTGAAATACAGGCAATGTATTTTCTCAGTATTTTTATGTTACTCCACGAAAAGCCCACCTTAGTCTGATTGTGTATTCGAAAAAAATTTCTCATTAAATACTGGACCGAAATCTCTCTTGCATTTTTATCGATTTATTCCTCCTTTTTTAATAATACACCCACTTTCCACTTGAATTTTTTTTAGCTTAAAAAATAGACAAATGCCGACACCGTTGACATATTTTCCAGGACCTTTCTTCCTTTTTTGTGGTTAAAAACAATGCTTATGCATATTTTATGTATCATTATATAGTATGCACAGTGCACAGATACCTAATAAATGTGTGCTAACCTGACCATACATAAACATATCTTCACACATGCTGTTTTAGTACAATGAGGCGTCTTAAAACCTCAGAATTTTCACCCTCAGTCGACGAAAATAATTAAGACATTTTTCAGGTGTTTTTTAAAATTTGAATAGAAAATTTATGTATTATGTGTGTGTGTAGTATATGTATCAACAAAGACTGAGGTACACTCACCCCTTCATTTTAGGGAACCTATATACTATATACACGATAAATCCATACTGCATAAAAGTTATATTCCTTCATGAAACTGAGAATGGAGAGGTTTTAATTATATCTGTGATTTTTCCGTGATCTACACCATGTTAAAACATTTCTATTTTTTACTTGGAGTTTTTGACCTCCTAACCTGTTTTCTGAACGGAATTATGTACTAGGTATTCCTTTTTTCAGTAAGGTATCAACTTACATGTATTGTATAGTATAGTTGGGGAGGCAATGAAGGAAATGTACATCATAATTGAAAGTCTTTTGGATGAATAAAGGAATAGTCTGGATTTTGAGTTCAAGAGTACCCTTCAATGTGCCTTAAGCCTTAAATCAAAATGTTTTTGCTTACGAGTGTACTAAGTACTAAAAAGTATTATAAGTATTTATAAGGTACAAGTCTGAATTCGTTGAGAGTACTTTTTGGCTCATTATTGAGTATTTACAGACAACCACTTTTCATTCCTTTCCTTTCTTCCATACACTATAAACTGTTGGTTTCAATAATTATAATTATTCGAATTATGTATATGTGTTATATGAACTCATAATTTGAATCAATTCAAATCATGATGTAATGCCGATGCATGCTTGCAGAACAACAAAACTGAAACTCATGCATAAATACAACAAGTAAGTAAAAACGAGACAAAGTTTATCTGTGTTAACAATTCACAAAACTATTAATGTATTAATTTTGTAGAACAAAGCGCATTAAGCATTAGCATAATATTTTAGTACAATACGTATTTTCTTACTGGAAAGACATAGGTAAATAGTAGTTACATAGTGCTAAAATCTAAAACTGTACGAGTAAATCATAAAACAGTAAATTATTAATTATTATAGTTCATGGTCTAGTTTTTCTATTTCCGTGTTATTATTCATAGGGATTCGAAAATATAGACGACAAAATGTTGGTTTCCAAATCATCTGGAAGACTTCTAAATCTGATTGTATTTACACTTATGCCTGTAAGTCTTTGGAAAACAGCAGGGGTATTCCGGCCATGTCGACGTATTAGATTGACCAGGGGTTTAAAAAGAAATAACAAGGCTAATCCTCCTATAATGAAGACACGAAACGTAAATGAGTAAAAACGAAGCATTGGTATGATGGAATGAGGAGTAAAATTTGCAAGGCCAGGATGTTCGTCCACATGAGGCTGGGGAATCGATAGAAGATCATGTCCATAAATTGTCGATTTCACCATTCTGCAAAGTAGATAAATAAGAATTAGTGTAACAAATAAATAACTAGGCGTCCTACTTATAGCATGCAGATTATTATCATGTAACATGCAACTTGGAACATAATATTTAGCAATGTTGGGTTGGTAGTCGGTAACTATAAGCTATAAGCATATAAATTTGCAATGGAATTACATATGGATAAAACTGATCTGTGCACATGCTTGGAAATTATACACTTCACTGTCTACATTACATTTAATTTTGTTAATTAGGCATGTACAAAACTATCTGTACCTTCAAATGACTCGATGATCAATACCAAATGATTCAAATATTCAAGAACTTGGTCAAAGACAGACTGAAAACTTCGTCTTTGATTATGATAAATTGGTAAAAAATATGATGGCAACTGGAAAAATGTCAAAAAAACATTCCCAGCTACCAAAACACACACAAGACTTGCCACGAAATAAGCTTCTCGAATTGCTATGAAACTTCCAAGAAATGAGCTAAAAACAAAAAAAGAAAACAATAATAATTAATAGAGATGGCAAATTAGAAAAACATGAAATGTACGTCATGTTTAATATGTGTATTTTTCTCACTAAATTCCAGTGAAACGTGTTATTCCAGCAGCTTGATGAACTTCTGGATTTTGTGCAGTAGACTCTTGGATTAGAAAGAGAATCAAAATAGAAGCAGTTATCTGAACTATTAGTCTTTGTGAAACTGGAGATTGCATTTTTTAACTTGGAGTCGACACAACTTCAACTACCGTTTTTTATGTTCTTTGGCATGTACATTTGTACTTTCTATCTTATACTTTATACTACACTTTTATTCTTTTTAAAATTGATGTATGGTTGTTAGGATATTATACTATTTTTTCTATTTACTTTTTAAGAGAACTCACTCATTTTCAACAACACTGTTCGTACCAATTAATTAAATAATTCTTATGACTTTTTAAATCCACTAAATTGTACTTCTTTATCGCTTACTACTAAATCCTTTTCCAATCATTGTACACCATTGAAGGAAAAAATGCACTCAATGTAACAAAAAATCAAGGAACGACAACAGTTGTGTAATCACTTCTAAGATTTAGATGCAAGATCAAGACGTTGCCTTCGACATGAGAATCGGGATTGGAAGTAATTCGGATGAAATTGAAGCTCAAATTTCAAGTCTGTCTATCATCTACTCATTTAACTGGACTTGTAACGGGAAGAAAAGGTAAATTCCCACTAGAATTGAAATTGATATATTCTAAACATCAAGACAATGCCACAACCATATGAATATAAATATATCTGCACAGAGATTGACATGAAATTGCATTCATAAAATTGTGTTTAGTGTTCAGTGTATACTGAAACATCAAATAAAGATTGATATGTGCCCAGAAATTTATTTATGAACATGTACAATGCGCAATGTACATACCACGATGTATTTTTGATTTAAGAATTAGCTCGTTAGCTTGTGTGGTTATCAATACATACTAATAAAATTGATGATTGATGATGAATGATGAAGCTTATTGTATTTGCTTCAAGTGCCTTACCAATTTTCTGAGGACCTATAAAATAAATTCAGAACAAATTCCGTGCTTCCCCACGGTCAGTAGTGTGAGAATATCATTTACATATGAATACATTTCAGTTCTTGAACTAGAAAACGACTGCTTTTGATATTTTGATTTACTACTGCACACATGACAGTTTTTCTTGACTCCAACAACTTTTGTCACTCTTCAAGAAAAACCCCGGTCAAAGTAATTGACAAGCAGGCAAAGTGGGAGGAGAGTAGAGTAAAGGGGCATTGTAGTAGTTCTAAATCTGTGATAAGGAAACATAGTTTCTAATTGTTTGAATTTAATATATATACCTCATACCACGAGTGTCACAAACATTTAAAGTAATTTGTGACTCGAAACAAATTTACAAACACATTGAACATGTACTAGAAATTTGAAGCAAATAAATCAAAGGTTATGTGAAAGAACTGAATTTAAGACAGAACTAAAGGGTTATTTGATAAAACAGTAGAAGCGAGTGGCCGATTATTATATTTTTGGATTCTGTACAGCATATTATATCATTTTCCTTTTTTAACAGATTTTGACATTGCATAACAAAATAGGTAATAGAAAATAGCGCATCTGTACAACTTTGCCGTCTTTTGTATTGATTGTTCATGCCGTTCAAGATTCATGATTAAGGTTGTATGAAAATATAACTAATACAACTATAGCTTTAAACTCTGGCTTTGTCATCGTTGGAAAAAACAGGTCACGGGGTCGAAATGTCCAGAAAATTTAAAAATAGTGACATTTTTGTAAATTACATGAAAATCACAGACACACTAATCTCTTTATATACCCAATTATTGAAAGGAATGTCTTAGTACTTTCAGGAACATACCTATAATTGCGTGGTATACGCTATACGCTATACCATGCATACATTTCACATAGGTATAAAATAAGGAGTGAACACAATACATATAACGTATATATATATAGTATTTCATCAACACCGTATATACTGACACATCCAAAATTACATTCCGTGTGAAAAACTTACCTGGAAAATGTTTTATCACGTGTCTGTAACTGAAGGTGTAAAATTCTAAGGTTTTAAGACGCCCCATCTACCTTCTATAAAATCCGTATCCGGTGGCGTCATTTCGTGTGTCACGCTCTAGAAAAATGGCTATTACTCTGGCTTAGAGAAATAGCCACTCTTTTGGTTGAGAGAAATAGCCATTACTCTGGCTAAGAGAAACGGCTATCATTTGTGATAAAAAATGGCTTGAATTATAGCTGCAATAAACAGCTATAATTATGAGAGCACATCAATCAACGAAATATCAAGCTGAAACGGAGCAACTCTACCAGGTTATAGTAGCGCACAAATGATTTAGTTTTTCACTTTAAATGAGTTATTGTAGAGATTGTAAGGTTTTTCGAAATGTAAAGCTTTGACCTTTCAGATACGAATTTTGCAGGCGGATTTTATTTCCCCGTCATTTGACGGGCGTTTTTACTTGTAGTACTATAACTTGTAACACCATGTGTGTAGATATGTATTATGTATGGCCAATGGTCAGGTTAACACACATTTATTTGATATCTGTGCACTGTGCAGTGTGCATACTATATTATGATTTATGATACATAAAATATGCATAAGCATTGTTTTTTACCACAAAAAAGGGAGAAAGGTACTGGAAAATATGTCAACGGTGTCGGCATTTGTCTATTTTTTAAGCTAAAAAACAATTCAAGTGGAAAGTGGGTGTATTATTAAAAAAGGAGGTATAGAGAAAAATGCAAGAGAGATTTCGGTCAAGTATTTAATGAGAAATTTTTTAAATACACAGTCAGACTAAGGTGGGCTTTTCGTGGAGTAACATAAAAAACAGTTTCTAATAGTGAGAAAATACATTGTATTTCAAAGCAGTACTTTTAGAAAATGAATAAAAAAAAGTAAATAGGCATAAATTCTACATCTTTCCTCCACATTTACCATTTGATTTTTCTTGTAGGCAATAATGCTACTATATGTAGACGCTAGTTGCTATTTGGTATGTGTAAATTCGTGCCAGAAATGCCGAATTTTATTCGTATACATATTTAGATCATGGATATGCTTGATCCTTTGTGTTTTACGGTTCACTGTAATTGTATAGCACACTGCATGAATTCAACTTTCACCGTTGAAAAAATTATGTAAATGCCAATTAGATGACAGGTGTACTTTACAGTGAAAACGACATGAGTGTCAATTTGGAAAGTAGTAAAAAATTAATGCAAGTATTTAGTTGAGGGTGCATTTACTTGTTGGACGGATATTTGGTTGTGCGGTTAAACAAGAGAATGCACTGCATGTCATTTGCAATCGACTTGAGTGAAAGCATCTAAAAAACGTTTTATTTTCACTGACAAAAGAAGTTAATTGTAGATACTGAAGTAAAATATTTTGGGTATATTATGTGAGTTTAATCTAACATCTAATATCAGAATGCCAGTTTTAGACATTTGCGACTTGATCCGTGTACACATATAAAAATGCCCATTGCTTTTTGAGTTTTCATGCTTTACCCCACACTCACTATACGATGAAGCATTTTAAGCGATGCAATGATGGTGTTTGGCCTTTACTTTATACTATATACTGTATGTATGGACATTAAAGGCTTTTCGACATTTAAAAAGTAAAAATACAATTTGGAGTTTCATAATATAATTCAAAGGCTGTAATTTGGAGACATAAGATTTTGAATTAACTGTACATAATTTTACACAAAGTGTCATTAGTCATTAGTCTTTGAGTTTACAGTGCACGGAAATCATAAATATATTATACAATGTGGAGGAGCTTGATTTTTACACTGTTGTAATTCAAGTGGTCTGTCGATGAGTTGGGTGGTGTTCAGTCAGAGTTGCAATTTCGTCAATTAAGATGAGAATTCTGGGAAACAGAGATTCAGAAAAATATGTACTATTGAAATTTGGCTGATGTGGATGACCTTGATGTAAATGAACTTGCTCCGGAGTTTGCTCACCACTGATCCAGTCTATCAAAAGACTCCTCCTTCTCCTCCTCCTTCTGATAGGAGCAAATATACTGTAGAGAACGGGAGATGTGATGGATGTGTAGAAAAGATCAATGAAAAGTGCAATCACAATCAAATAGGCCAGAAATCCCATTCCATAAAATATCGACTCCAATCCAAATTTATTATCAATACCGTCACTGTTGATAGAAATTAAAAGTACATTTATTAGTAAAATTAGGTTGGCCCAAAATAAAAAAACAAGCCTTCTCTTCTGATTGGATTTTTAGCGTAATAATAAATACAGTAACAAATACGCTGAAATATGATTCACTGTTTTACCTGACACCTTCAAAAACAAGATGCAAATCTCCATTATCAAACCGATCCATTTTTCACCGTTGTTTTCAAATCAGGCTCTCAGGATGAAAAGTTATATTACTTTTCCCCTTTGTAATTGCTGTTTTTACTCACGTATGCCTATCCTGGAACAAACAAAGGAAGAGTAGAAACTTTTTCACGTAAGTGAGCTATTGTCACCAATTGTACAAACTTAGTATAACTCTTTGAAAATCAAAAGATTCTTTTTGCAGAACTTTTCACTTTTACAGTGTCCAGTAGCACAAGAAACAGTGTTGATCCTTGTACAGCATTTTTATCTCATAGGAACCCCAAACAATTAAGAAAACAGTTAATTGATAATGAGCTCATAATGGCTTTTCCAATTCTTCCATGTACGTTTTTTTCAGCTGTATTTTTAAAATTCATGAAGGACAAAGTTAGCGGTTTTCCCAACTGATACATTGCTTTTGTAGTTTTGTAATCAAATGTAAAAGTAAAATGTATCGTACACAAATCATATCAATCATTTTCACATCCACGTATGTTAGGGAAATAAACTTTTACATATATTGTAATTTATTATGCATTTTGTGGTCTTTATACTAAAAAAAATTAATGAATCATTTTATTGAAAAAATGAAAGACAGTTATGAATCTATCTACATCAAGCACTATGGCCTATAGCTAATACGTATATATATTATATATATATGTGAATCAGTACAGCCCTAAAGTTTTACAAGAATCTAAATCTCCAATCATTTTTTGGTTTTAGTCATTTTAAAACTCAAATAACAAAAAACTAAAAGTTATTGAATACTTTAATTTTGTGTTGTATATATATTATGCTATGTATTCATTATTAATTGGTACATGATTCTCAGCAAACTTTGTACCTGTGCAGCTTTTATAACTTCCGTTGGTTTTTACTGGTGAGGGATATCTTATGTATGTCATCTGCCGTCTACAAAGTTTACAATCAGGCACCTACAATCTACAATAGCGTAATAAAGTCACTACTATTTTTACATATAAATATACAATTTAAATGCACTAAAGGTAAATAGTGTGGGAATGTGGACCGTCGTTGTCCTAAACGGTACTTTCCTTCCTCTTTCGCGTCATATCACTAAGGACTTTTGATGCATAATTTATGCAGCATAAATAATAAATGGTATAGGTGATCAAAGCAATGGAAAGTATCATAGCATGAGTTCTATGTTCTATGTATAGAACACTCAAGTTCTTGCAGCTACATGGAGACTCTACATTATAAAGCGGCGCATATTAATCATGAAACGGTAAACTACTACTACAGAAGTTTCAGATTTTGTATTCTGAAAATAATAATCATTCTAAACTCTTAACATCATTAATTCATGCTGCGTGAAAACTTGTGAACTTCTTTTAATACTCGCATATTGTAGATATTTATATATGTATGCATTTTTTTTTCAAAATGTATAAACAATGGAACCAAATACATATACACAGAACACAGACATGTAATCGTTTGGTGTAAATGATGTTGAATGAACATAGAACAAACTTGCTTGTCTTCTCTATATCAAAATAATATTAACTGAGTCAAAATTTTGATCTGTGTTCATAATATTACATGCATTTCACACAAAGATGGTAAATTTCATGTTGATTGTTATTTGATTCGTATCAGAAATCATGAGGAAATGTTATGATATTATTATTTTGTTTATACATAGAATAAAATTAGAGGAACCATCACAGTATCATGATAATAATCATTATTAGTTGGGTAATCATGAAAAAATACATTCTGTATAATTCCAATACAACAGGACATAAAAAACATAACAATATAATACATATATAAATAAGTATCCTATAAACATACAACAACAAAATAACAACAACAAAATAACAACAACAAAATAACAACAACAACAATAACAACAATTGACAACAACAGTTACATAGTAAATGTACCGTGTAATCAAACAACGAGGTAACTTTAATACATTAAATTAATTTTTAATTAACAACAGTGTAAACTAAATTTATTCAGCCTTGACTAATTCATTATATTTATCAAGGGCATCGTAAACATGGTTGGTGAGGGTATGTAGAGACTCCATATTAAATAGATTGTAGTCTGGAATGTAGCTTCGAGCTTGTTCTTTGACAAGTGCAAGATCTCCGAATCCAGTCAACCAAACTAAAAGAGCGACGATTGAAACAACGATGACCATAGCTACAATAATTCCGACAATGACGATGACGACACCCTCAATACCCCAAGGAAGGAGACCATACCAGGAATTAGGAACCTGTTATCAAAATACAAAATACCGATAAGTCATACAATACAATCAATAAAAATTATGAAAATGTTACCATGTTGGGGAAAATGAGATTCAGAGAAACTTATATGTATACATTTTATTCTTCAATATTGCATCATGAATTGAATCATTTAGATTGCTTACCAAGAATCCTTCAAATCCAGTTTGAACGCTGAATCCAGGATCTTTGTATCCAAAAGGTGGATAAGGAGGAGGATTGGCTGGTGGAGCTTGACCCTGTCCATATTGACCCCCTTGTGGTAGATATTGAGGTTGTCCGTATTGAGGTTGTCCATATTGTGGCATTTCGTAACCTCCATATTGAGGTTGTTGCGGTGGTAAATTATATCCACCTATTGGCCCCATTCCGATTCCAGGTCCAGCGAGGGCAGGAGGCATCGGGATTCCACCGATTCCCAAGTCCCGATTTTCCATCGTGGCTCCCCATGAAGAAGACAGACAACAACTGAGGGTCACCACTAAAACTGACACCGATATTTTCCGAGATTTACTCATTTTAATTATGTGTATTTTTTTCTGTATATCTATTATAACACAGACACAGACACCGACACACACACTCACGCACACACTTTAGCACTACTTGAATTTATTCCTGTGGTTGATAAACCAACCACTATGAATTATCTAATTGTTCAAGATTATTCTATATTATGAAATCTTTTGCAAGAATAAAGTAAAATAGATCTTTTCCTCGTCGTTCAAATTACACGAATGAACGATTGAGGTTTCTGGATGCTTGTTTATATAGCTTGCTGGGAGTTCCAGTGCTCAAATCCGGGTTACATGTTTCATACAGAAGAAGGAGTATATTATTTACTATTTACTATTTGTCAGGTAAAGGTGGTAACAGAAAAATGGTATGTACATGACCACTTTATTCATTTTGGTTATCCTCTGGAGTGTCAAACAATGTCAGTGGTTAGGTAAAATCAGAAGAAGAAGAAAGGGAGTTTCTCATTCAGATATTATTTTATATTATTATTGTACATTATACATGCACAATCTGTAAGCATGGATATGAATATTGTATTATTGAAGCGTATGACCAAAGGAAACGTCGGTATGACAGAGGATCAAGGGAAGTCCCGCTACTCTACAGTTCCAATTCAAATGCAATAATAAAAATATAGTTCAAGTCTCCATGTAAATTTAAATGTGTCCATGTATACATACAACATACATGCTCATGTCCATGTGATGATTATCAAAGTGATAGACAGACCAGACAGTTGTAATTCCAAAGGTATGTATTTGTGATTTTTGGAAGAATCAAGAATCAGGACGAATTTCAATACAATTCAATTCATCCCATATGCATTTACACATATATATACACATTCTTACTCAAAAGGAAGTAAGAACGAAAGAGAGAGTGAATGAGTCCCGTAAGGTATGAAGTCCTAGTTTTCCCTTTTGTTGACAAAGATTTCTTCGACGTATATTCAACGTGTTAGCTAGCTAGCCATCCATAACGGTCACAACAATACACACGTACCTGCAACTTTGTCTTTTGCTCTTTTTTTCCTTCCGGCTCCTCAATCCCCATTTTTACTATATATGTGCTTCATTCATTTTTAGAAAAATCCAGAGTACCTTCAATGAAATGAATGGACCAAGACATTATAATATTATTATTATTAAAATTTCATCATTCTTGATAGATATGTATTTAACAGAATTTCGTGCAACTACTCAAATCTGTGTAACAAGACTTATGCTGGCATTTTTATTCAAAGACTCGGGAAGTACAGGGGTCTGATATGTATTATGTATATTATAAAACTTCCATATATTATGCATGTATGTTAAATGTTAATTCTTGTCTAAGTTTTACTCTAATAGAAAACGGTACGTGCAATGCAAATCTGTTCTTCCTATTTACTTATGTAACTCATCCCTTACCAAGAATCGTATACATCTGAGTCACTGATTCAGAAAAATTTTCAAGGTATTTAATTCTTTTTCTATTTTATGATAAAAATAGCTTGTACCTATTACCTGTTTCCTTATGACCCAAAAAATATATTATCAATATTATCATCATAGACAATAGACAGTCCTGTACTAAAAGTCTCTGTGTGATGTACTCCTTGTTTAAATCTAAAGAAGTTACAGTATTATTCTGCAGAATTGAATGGGAAGCCACGTACATGTCAATGAACAACGTTATGAATTATGAATATTGACCTCATGTATGAGGTGTGAACAAAAATATCAGCATCCTGTCAAAACATTACATCTTTTAAATATTATGATACGTTATTATCCTTATTCTTCATCATGTGAATAAAATATTACAAAAAGTAATATTAAAAAGCACGGATGCCTGAAAAATGAAAACAAATGAAGGAAAAATTCTATTACGGAAAACTGTTTGACTTTCAATTGAAAAAACTGACAAGTGTAAGCTTGTTTAAAAATGATTTGTATTTTGTATAAAACATGTAACAACGCATGTAAATAAAACTCTTAACCTTACAAAGACCAAAAGTCGTATGTATGTAAACATTTTAAATGTATATAATATGCTCCATGAAATGCATAATGAGGAAAAATTACTAGAATAGTTTTGGGGTATTTCGCAATTTATATAGTAGTTAACGTTTAATGACTTGAACCATTGGAAATTAGAAATCCATTTTAAATATTTTAAATGTAAATTTAATTTGATGTAAAACATACAAACTATAGAATTTTTTTTAATGGTATATTGTCAATAAGCTCAGTTAAAAACTGATTTACAGCAAACGACAATCAAGAGTATTATACATAACATGAAGCTCTTTACAATCACGTTTCATTTTTTAGTACATAACTACCTTGGTGTTGTTGTGGAAGTACAAATGTAGGCTGTGCAATCTTGTCCAGTTGTCGCTGAGGCTTGGAAGACACTGAAGAGTGGAACCCATACCTGCGGCATAAACTTACTCGCCACCCTACATACATATGTTTTCAAGCAAATAAAAAATCGTAAAAAACATATACTGACAAGTGACATGGACCTGATAGAAATTTGTTGCATAAAATGATAAATAGACCTCTTAAAATACACACATTTATCATTTATAAATCGTAAATATTTTGTTTAGAATAACACACATCCGGGAATCAAAATATTCACATAATATATTTTTTAGAATAGTAAATATATCTATTAGTTATGCTCACATGAAAATTAGATCTCGAGCAGGCAAAGTTCTAAAAAAGTAGCCAAAGTAACAAACAGCCTTCGTCACACATTCTGGTCTGCCCATAAGTGTTCCATAAATATCCGTTACAGCCTGCCGAAAGGTGGCATCTGCCAATCCGAGACTTTGAGGGATTGAGGAAAAAAATGACCCTGGAGTTACTGTATGGTTCATGTTGATGTCATTGGTGAGATTACCTATAGTACTCTGAGTTACAGGTTCTTCATTGTCCAAAGTAACTGAATATTGTGCCCATGCTATAACATGTAACAATAAAATATATAGTAAATGGATAATATTATGGATGAACGAGAAAACTGACAAAATCATGTAAAATGTAACACGACCATTTATTTTTTTCTCAAATCCCGAAATCAGTGAAATGCTCAACAATGCCAATTTAAGTACAGAGAACTGAGAACATCGCAAAAACTAAAAGTTATCAGCATAAATTAATGTGATTTAATAAACAATTTTTTACCTGAGTATGTACACAATGAGAAAAAGATGAAAAAAACTGAAAATTTGAAGCACAAATCGAATGGTTTCATTTTATGGTTAACTGTAAACAATAATAAACAACTGGTAAAACAATTTATGTAGCATTTAAAAAGACAACAATGTGTTTTTAGTAGGATTTTGTAACAGTATTACTGTGAAGTTAATCGAATTTTATTGTGAAGACTTATTATAGAATCAAAATCACAGAATCTCACTATATGCACATTTACAATGATGTTTGTCACTGACTGCTTTTTGAATATAAAAAAATGCACAAAACTTAAAACATGGAGGAAAAAACTCTAATACTTTGTATATTCAAATTATGATTGCCTTCTAATTTTTATCTCTTCATTCAACTAGCAATTATCTGGATAAAAAAACAACGATGTTTCTGTTAAATCCATAGGCAATGCACACACTGTACAGTGTACAGTAAGTATGTATGTATGAAATGCATGAATGCCATTTGTATTCATTCTTTTCTCTGCTCTCTCTGTCTTTGTCATTATTTACAATTTTTTACTTTGGTTAATACCTGAGTGGCTCATAATAATATGTGAACATAATCTATACATACATTATAGATATTATAATATATTACACAATATTTAGATTACTTGATTTTTATAAATAACAACATGGAATTTGAATACAGTACAAAGTACAATACAAATGGAAAACGGAAAGAATACCATGTAGTAAGTCTGTTTACACACCTAGTACCTAGTACAATTAAATATACATATACAATGTACAATGTACATGTTTTTTAGCATAAATGTAAAAATTACAAAATATACAAATAATGCTATTCACAGAATTAGTTACATGTAAGAATAATCAAATAACAAAATAATACATCATGCATTCATAAACTTTTAGCACTTTTTTTTGTAAATTTTCAAGTAATGTCATACAAACTAGTCGAGTCTTGATTGAGCCAAATCTGAAAACAAGTTAGCGCAATATCCACTACTACAAAGAAAAATTCATCTGTATGTTCAAATTCTAAATTAAAAAATGATCTGGATGTTTCAACTTTTTCCACAGTTGAATTTGTCCCCATTATTCCTTTGATTTTAGTTTCACCATCATCCGCAATTCTTGTTTTGTATTCTGGAAGTCCAAGTAGTCCAGGTAATTGTGAAAGGCTGTTTGGCATTCCCGGGAAATTATTTCCGAGGTTTTGAAAGAAATTATTGAAGGGAAGTTGTCCAAGAATGGCCTGAGTACCCTTAAAACTCAATCCAGCAACCCATAAACTATAGCCTTGACTCACTATCATGTACATCATGAAACAGAGGACCAGCCAAATATTTACGAGACGTCCAGGTTGGAAATCCGTACCGACAAGATTCAAAAAGTTTGTTGGATTATCTTCCATCTTGACACCAGGTATTCTGTAAATTGATCCATAGGTTGGATTATTTGGATCTGGCTCCTCTCCTTTCCTCTTCTTAGATGGATCAACATCCTTGTCATTTTCATCAATAAAACCGTGATCATCCCCATTTTCATCTTCATCACTTTCATCATCGTTGTTATAACCTCCAGGTTTGTAGTTGTATGACATGCTGTGATTACCATTTGACTGTGTAGCAACTGGGAACGATGATGTTTTATTTGAGGGACTCTCATGATATAATTCACCATTTGAATTTAAATTACTTGTTGGAGCTAAAGATGATATCGGCAAAGAAGTTAAAGTGGGATTTTGAGATGATGAAAAAGAATTTCGGGGTGATGGGAGATTTGGTAACTGACTATAGGAATTTTTTTGACGGTATGAAAATGGACGAGGATGATTTGATGGCAACGGCTGACTTTCTGAGTAACTGAAAGGATCGTGTTTTCCTCCATTAAAAAACAGTTGCTGTTGAGGTTTTACTGCATGTTCCGGTCTCATCCTGCCATAATGACGCATTGGAGTAGATTTCTGTGGACGTCGATATGGCCTGGGCGGATTATACACGGGATGTGGGTATTTATTCCCTTGTGATTTGATCTGATTGTACTTGACTTTATCCAGTGGGAAATTATTAAGATTGTAGTGACTACTCTTTGGACTATTAGTGGAAAAGGAACGGCGATTCTCATATTGTTTATATTTTTGTAAAACGTTTCCTGCTTTTACATTTTTAGTCTCTGCTTTACACTGTGTCACAATCACAAGCACAAACATTATTAGATTGCAGAACAAAATCTGATTCAAGAACTTGTACTTCATCTTTCTATGAACATTACACTGTGCTGAGAAAGAAAAAAATGAAATGCAAACAACTTTAGCACGAGCAAGTGAGCTGGAATTGTAATTAGAACACGCTCAAGAAACGATATGAAACTCACAAAAGATCAAGAGGAAATGACACAGAATTCAGTTTTATTATGATAATACGGAAGTTTAAGTACAAGAATGTCTAATGTCTAGTGGCATTCATATTCATTTTTATAGGTACAAATTAGCCTGATATCATTTCTGAGCACCTATCAAAGTATCATTTTCTAGTATTCTCAGCAAATTGATTGGCATGGCGGTGGTCCCTTTTTATGGTGTGTCTGTGCTTCCGCGTTGTAAATACATGGTATAAAATGTGATATGATGGATTCATTTATATATGTACAATGTACAATGTAAACTGTACATAAATTGATACGTACACACATGTATTACATATGATACATGATGTAGAAGTGTTATTGAACTTTAAATCTGAATGATGAATATTGAATGTCAAAGTAAACAAAACTTTTGATCATTATATTTGGTACAATGGACTCTGGATGAAATTAACGGGAAGTTAATCCTAAACGTTCAATCGTTTCCTTTTAGCATAACTCCTCCTTTCCGGGACCAAATGACCATACAATCTTTATATAATTTTCTCCATTCATAACCTACACTACGGCTTACAGCTAAAACAATCCAAGCAGACGATAATTCAGTATTCAGTAAAACCCCCGTCTGAGGCACTTGTAAAAATGATTTCCTGTATGTATGAAAGCTAAGTTAACTATAATCTTTTTAAATCAGAAAAATATGCACGTAGTGTAACAATCATCTGTTTCCAGTACTAAGGGACAATAATAACTGAAGTGTGTTGTACACTCCACACTCACGTCATATCTAATATGTAATATGTTGGTTTAAAAATATGAGGAAACGGGAATTCCTAATAATCAAATATCCATTTTACCTTTTAATTTAATATTATAACCGAGTGATTGTTAACGGATAACCATAGAACGAAATGCGATGATAATCCATGATAAGTATAATATATTATCGAAAGACACTTGCCGTCAATCAGGACAGCCGACTGAATGGTACAGTGTAAGTTGCAAGTACTAAAATAGGTGACAGTGCAATTGACATAGAAAGTGTCTACTGTCTCTCCTATTCACTACTCACTACTCAAATGTTTTATACTAGTATACTGCAGTGTGGAGCATAAATATGTACAAAATGCGTGTAAGATGTAAGAAAAGAAGGAAAGTAGACCAAACGACGGAATTTTAAACCTAAAATTGATATGATGTATAGATAAATAGACATGTATGTAGGTAGGAATTGATTTACATTTTCCTCATAATCCGTTTACCTGAAGTTCCAAATAATTGTAGCAATATCAAAGAGGATCCCGTTAAGATGTAAAGTCACCAGTACGTCTTTGAGCAAGAACAAATACGAAGGATTCCACATGCTCATGTTTGACATTTTTAAGTACCTACTACCTACCTCTGAGAAATCCACGTCATAAATGTTTGACATGTTTCTGATGTTTATAGCATACTGTGATACGTTTCTTCTCTGGTATTTTCCCTGTCTAAACAAAGTTTGATAGACGATCCGGATATGCTATCTGCAATTACAAATATAAATCTTCATATGATAAGTTTTTGGGGCAAAATATAAAATTTACTCCACTTTAGCTCCTTAAAAGTTTTTGATCCAGTATTCATTCTGTTACTATCAGAAATTACTCTGGAGAAGAAACATCTCCCTCTTCTCTTCTCTTATATACATTTTCTCATCAAAATTTTGAAACAGTTCAACTTCAAGTACTAAAGCTAATAGATACCTTTTCATTTCTTCTTTTTTAAAATGCGTGGATTACATTTGGTTGTGCTTCTTGTGTTTGTATTTGGATTTTCGGAGATTTTGGGTGCCTCCAAAGCGAAGGAACATATCAAAAAGAAGACATTGTTGAAACTGAGGACAGATATCAACGCAAATGAAACGGTTCATAGTGCTGATTCCTTAAATTCCAATGGAACTGAATTGGATGCAGCTTCAGAGAAGGAGTCAACCGTTCTCAATGGAGAAACCGCTGAATCTTCAGACAATAAAGAAGTCATGCCTACCATTGACGAGGACAAATATGAAGAAGTAGCAGATACTAGTGTTTCTAAACCAAAACCACCACCATCATATATGAGTAAGTTTTAAAATTTAATTTCCATCATTTTTTTCCGATATCCATGAATTTTATTCAGCTTTTTGTGCATGTACAACAAAATTTTAAGAAGATGGAAAAGGCTGATAATAATTAATAATGTACTTGTGTATTACCCGTTCTTTTGAGCTAATGTGTAACTTTTGTTTCTGCTCCCAATTTTTATTAGCTCGACTTAGGTCATACTTGCGTAAATTCTTGGAATATTTTGGTTTCACCACCAAACAAAAGAGGAAAGGGCGTGTGATGGAGCAGGATTCGGAGAATTATCTAGGTGATGTTCAATATACTGATGAGCTGAAAGCAACTGTCGGTGCTGTCCTCGGAAAACGGCAGTGTTTCAAACGAGCTGTTTGTGGTGCTGGAAAATATCTGAAGGACGTAAAAGGGAAAGAAATGATCATTGTGTAAGTTTTTTTAGCCTCTATTATTTTGTCAATATTTTGAATTATAAATTGAGATTATTTCCTTTTATGAATATAATATATTAAATCATTTTAATTTAGTTAATTATTATACATGTTTTCTATTTCGTCGTGAAAATTATCTCAATTTTAGATATTTTTTACTAGCTATACTCATGTGTGTATTTGTTCTTATTTTTGGAACTTGAGCCTTGAGTACACATTTCATGTTTTGGATTTTTTTGCATGTTTTTTCTGTACGCAGGTTATTGGAGAAGTTTACTCCAAGTTCTTGGGAGGAG
The DNA here is from genome assembly GCA_034698265.1 of Sminthurinus aureus. Taxonomy (NCBI): domain Eukaryota; kingdom Metazoa; phylum Arthropoda; class Collembola; order Symphypleona; family Katiannidae; genus Sminthurinus; species Sminthurinus aureus. The sequence continues at coordinate 27,864 of JAQGBH010000438.1, forward strand.
TCTATTGAACTAGTAAAAAAAGCTGCCATTCACAGAAATGGAGATGAGTGCCGTTATGAATGCTTAGAAGAATAAATAAATTCTTTTATTGTTTAAGTATGAACCCCTTTACCCGCATCCCACATTCTACTTTAATAATCGTAGTTTGTAATAATGCCCACTCGTTGTTATGTTTGTCTTGTTATTGTTATTTTTATTGTTAATGCTATGTTGTTGTACTTATATTGTTGTTACTTGTTACTCGTTACTATTTATAAATGATGGAACGAATCAAAAGTTTGTCCATCTAAAGTATATTTTAAGCATAACAGTCATTGGTATTATTTATGAACATTAAATAAAATTTATAAAGAAAAAACAAACCGGTACTTCATGCTCAACTCATGAAATTGGACGAGACTTCTTTTCTGTTTCATATTTTGTCATACATATACCATACACCATACATTAAACGGAACATGCATTGTGTTTCAGCTAAATGCTTCATCTTTTACTCTTTCTCTCTCATTCTCAGTTCTCAGTTGACAGTTTTACATCAATACATTATACATATACATGTCCAATGTACACATGCTACATAGGTACGTAGGTAGCTACTACTTACTACTTACATATAGCAATACACACGGACACTTAGCAAATTCATGATTCATGAAGCCAATGACTTTCCCTTTCCCGTTTTCACCGTTAAAAAACGCTACTTGTTTCATCTACATCCATAAAAGTTCAATGGCATTGTAGTAAATGGACATTTAAGAAGTTAAAGAGTAATTAATTTTCATTACTTAACTAATTACCCTTGCCCTTGCGTTTTATATAAAGAAGAGACTAGATACGGAAAACTTCACAGAGAGATTGAACCTCTTCAAAGTCTGTGCGTTATTGAAAATTGAAATAACAACTTTTTATTTTTTGAAGTTTGTATGTAGAAAAAAACAAAACATTTTTGTAATTTCCATTAATCAAAATGGATTTTACCATCCATAACATTAATGTTATAAAGAGAATTCGTTTTTCAATATTTATATTTACAATAATAATATCATCCCAGTCAGTGGATTTAATTAATGGGCAGGGATTTCAAGAAAAGTCATTTCATTCCAACGTCCCTGAAAATCTGTATGAAAATACAGATAAGTCAGAAGAAATATATCAAAGTCCAAAACAAAATAACCCCCGAGTCATCCTACCATCTGAGACAAGTGCTTTACCACCGATTCTTCGCGAGATTCCCACAGTAGTTGTACCTTCCGCTGACTCCCATAAAACAGCTCCCATCACCAGTTTTTCTAATACCTATATCCTAAATGGAAGTGCTCAAAATTCCACAATTGAACCTAATAAGAACTCTTCCCTAGATACTGATAATCCATATCCGTATGTAAAACCTGGCGAGGAAGAAGAAGAGAAATTAGAGGAAGAAGAGCATGAAGAAACTACACCAGAGAGTGAGGAGGAAGTAAAGGAAGAAGTAAAGGAAGAAGAAATTGAGCAGGAAGAAGGGGAAGAAGAAGAAGAGGAAACAGAAGTCGAAGAGGAGGAATCAACAAAGGAGCCAACGGAAGGAACAACTGGAGAAAAATCGGAGGGAGAGGGGGTTGGTGCAGATGGGGCGGGTGAAAAAAGGAAAAAAAAGAAGAAGAAAAAGAAAAAGGGTGGTGCTGGTGGTGCGGCTGCGACAAAAATAGGAGCTTCCAATTTAATCAATTTAATTGGTTCAGATTTTCAACCCGGTCGACTTGTGAACATTTTCTTTGGTCTCATCTTCATGATGTTCATGATGATTTCTCAAGGGTATTTCATGTGGATGTTTGGTATTGCCTTCTTGCCTGGTACTCGCTCTCTGAATGACTGGAAGATCAATACTGAAGTTGTAGATGGAATGCTAGACTCTGTAATTGATGCTCTTCAATACTGGAACTCAAAAAACGCTGTCAATAGAAGGAGAAAAAAATCATTTCCCTTACGTAACTAACTATATTTTCACTTTCCTGTACATTCAGTCATTCATTCTTGTATAATATTTACATGACCACATATTTAAATAAAATGAAACTTACAATTTCTTCCAATAAAGTACAGTGTTATTTAAATGAATAAAAAGTCGGTGACTCGTAGTACTTACGTACTATACACTTGAACGAAACGTTGTGTCTATACTATTGCATTTAAACCCAAAGAGAAGTACTATCTTTTTCTGCATTTTTGTACTCAATATATAATACGATATATGTAGTTCAGTTTTTTTTTGCATTTGCATGGCGTTATTTTTTTCATATCACATACTTTTCCAGCATGTTTATGCTACGGCTACTTAATAATATACATATGCTATATACTATATACTACTGACTACTGAGTTCGTAGAAATGAATATTTATGCATATTATACATGCTTAGCATAAAGTACGGTTTACACCCAAAACAACTGCAAATTATGAGCAAAAAATGTAGAAAAATTCCAGGTAAATGCTACTAGTGTACACCTTATACTTTTACACGACACCTGCATATACGAAATGTGGTTTCTTTATTTTTTCACAGCAATTTATTGTAATACATTTAGGGATATTCTTTCCGTCACACTGAGAAATTTAAAGGACTCCCAATATTTTTGCATTCAAAGATTATAGTAATGAAATAGTTCATGTTCCTGATAAGTATTCCAGCCATTTATGTATAGCAGACATCTTGGATATTTTTCTCATAGTTCCTCTCAGTTTTTGTTGTTCTTTTGCAGTAGACTCCTATGTACACTTTCGCAATTATTAACTTGTACCCTTAAAATCAGTGCTGCATGATATATATATAATACGTCTGAGTTGTAAATTTAATTACAATTACTTAAACATTAGTCTTAATTAAAACATTGGAGATTATTTATAAAAAAACATAGGATCAAAAACCAGAATACAAGAATTATTACTTCATTATAAAATATTTCAAAGTGAAGGTTTTGTAAGAAAAATCATGAAGGGATTTATTTTGTGGGCAGTTTTGGCTATTTTCTACATTCTCATTATTATTCTTTTTCAAGGTAAGGAATATAAACTTTTCAAAATCAAACTGTACACGATATGTATCTAACCACGTTACATAAAAAGTCATTTTTTATTCCTTCATAATTTTGATTTTTGATTATTTATAAATAATATTTGATTATGTGTTATGCCCTGTGGACATAATTAAGCCATAATTCAATATTCGCATGATTTTTTGTGTACATATTTCAGCATCAGCTCAGGTCGTCCAGCCAGTATCTCCAAATGGGCCTTCAGGATCTAATGTCCCAAATAATGGCGAGCCAATTACCCAGTCTATCTTACCCACTTCCTTATCACTGGACAAATTAGGAATTACGGATGCAGCTGCAAGACAGACTTTGACAAATATGTATGGAACAATTATAGGGCAACCAGAATGTGTCAAGAAAAGCATGTGTACTCTCGGAAATTATTTACATAATTTGCCTGGTCGAGATATTTTTTTTACGTAAGCTATTTTCCATTTACTTTCACATTTCCTTTCAATAATAATTGTACACAGCTATAATTTATATTGAGGCATGTAAGTAAACTATATTTTATAAGCTATACAAACATTGGGGATGTATGTACAATGTACAATATACAGTGCACATATTGTACATGTCCATTTTAGATTTTTTCTACTTCATTTTGTCTTATGTTTAAGAATATAATACATAGTTTAATTACTTTGATTTTGGATCGGGAAATAATAATCAGACCATGATTCTTGTTTGTGATTTTTATACTGATTCTATGATATTGGTTTCCTTTTTAATTCTCATCCTACGTCAATTCTTTGTAAAATGCCTGGTATTTTCAATGAATTTCTTTGTGTGTTTTATAACATAGAATGGCGTCTCGATATGTCCCACAAGAATATGGTTTATTGTATGACATTTTTCGGGTCTCTGTTATGTATGGACAAAATTGCGAGGCGTACATTTGTAATCCTGAAGGTACACAGTCACAACTTCCATCTTCACCGGCTACTCCTGTTCCAACATCGACTAATACCTTCACTCCAATGACCTCAACAAAAACACCGTCAACTGTCTCACCTTCTATATCTTCTCAGCAAAGTAATGACATTGAAGATGATAATTCCATTCACAAAACACATCCAACTTCAGTATTCTGATAAATTTTTATAAAAACACCTATGTACATTTGTCATTAATTTTAACATATTTTTTTATATTTTTTAGTGCAATTTTAGTATAACATAAAAATAGAAAGATTTTTAATGATGTAGCCTAATTATATTTTAAATATTCGCCTTAAAAAAATACTATGAAAAACTATTTTTAATCGCATAGATTATAAATTATAAACAATACTTATAATATAAAAAGTAAAAAGATAACACACAAGCACAGATTTCTTCATTTTTCCAGATGATTTATTTACTAGTCAAAGTATACGCTTTTAATGATTTTTGATGCATGAACACTCGAATCTGGAAAAATAAACAAAAATAAACGCTTAAAACATGCCTCAAATAAATTAATCCAGATGTAAATATTTTTTATATTAAACATTAAGCATATATATACATTTTCATATAGTTCTGGCTGGTTCTGAATTTAAGTGAATATACCATAGTAAAAATATATATCGGATATATTTTTTGTGAAGCACATTTCATACATAGATTACTTTTCCTTACGATGCTTTTTTTCAGCTTTTCACTAATCTAGTTTTGAGAGAAAAAATCTGTTAGCATGATACTTATACGTACTGTTAGTTTTGATCAATTAGGCCGAGTTCAACAGTCTCAAACGGGACACGTATTTAGATGTCTCATTGCTAGCACATACGTAAATATAGAGCAAAGACAAAAACACATTAATTACTTTTAACTTTTGAAGAAAGTGAAAGCAAAACAATGAAGTGCATGTATTGTGTGTGAATGAGCGTGTACCGCGTACACTGCACACTGAATATATATAATGTACAACATGGGTTTATATTGAAGCGTGTATGCTTTACGAAGTTTTTGCATTATTCATTAATTATCATATGAGAAAAGGGTTTTTTACAGAAAAATAAAATTAATTGATGTAGATTACATACTATAATACTGTTTGGTGATGTGCATACAATTTCCACAACAAACAATGACCGTACACTTTTGTTTATTTTTTTAGAATAATGAAACAGCAAAAAGATAATACTTTATTACTAAATCTCATGTCTGACAATCGAGAATATGGTTTGGATTATATAGATTATGTTCATGTATTACATACAGACGTATAACTTCAAATTAAAGGTAATTCAAAGCTATAAACTATAAACCAGAGAGACTCCTGTCCAGAAATGGGCTTTCTGATTATACACATTGCACTTATTGTGTGATGGATTGGGAAAGAACTGGAGCAAAAGCGACGGAACTTAATGAGTATTATAGACCATTATAGTATGTATAGTATATAGAACTACGTATTTAGGTATATATGAGACTTTCCGAGTTATCCAGAAAGGGATGAAAAATATAGGTTCTTTGATTATCCCGTTAGTCCAGTCTGAAAATCTCTCATTTAATCTTGTATATGTACATTAGATGGTTCCAGGTTCCAAATATAAAGGTTACCGTATGCAAGAAAATGTATATGTATTTTTTTGGGTGACGAACATTATGAGATAGGGAGAGAATTTACAGAACTTTGTTCCACATTTATATTAACACTTATGAGCACCTGTTTTACTGTTGTATGTTGTATATTATGAGCATGTGTAATATCAGTCATAGTATAATTTCTTATTCTGTCGCATATTACACATTGCTCAGCCTTCGGGTTTCTAAATCGAAAACGAATTGAATTTTTTCACCCTCTCCCATGTAAAGTGTCATCAAGGACACTTTAAAAGTTTTTGATCCAGTCTCCATTCTGTTACTATCAGAAATTACTCTGGAGAAGAAACATCTCCCTCTTCTCTTCTCTTATATACATTTTCTCATCAAAATTTTGAAACAGTTCAACTTCAAGTACTAAAGCTAATAGATACCTTTTCATTTCTTCTTTTTTAAAATGCGTGGATTACATTTGGTTGTGCTTCTTGTGTTTGTATTTGGATTTTCGGAGATTTTGGGTGCCTCCAAAGCGAAGGAACATATCAAAAAGAAGACATTGTTGAAACTGAGGACAGATATCAACGCAAATGAAACGGTTCATAGTGCTGATTCCATAAATTCCAATGGAACTGAATCGGACACAGCTTCAGAGAAGGAGTCAACCGTTCTCAATGGAGAAACTTTCAATACTTCCAATGGTAAAGATAAGGACAACTTGTCAGATATTGAAGAAGATGCAACAACCAGTTCATTTGATGAAAATGAGAACACTGGTTTAAATTCAATATCTACTACAGCTTTCAAAGGTAAAATTTTGCATTGTGCAAATAAAATGGATTACATAGTTACAATTATGGAGATACATTAATTCTGATTCTTAGTTTAGTTTAATTATGTGTACAGCTAAACGAATAAGCTACATAAGTAGGTATAATAATAACATTATGTTGTATGCTCATGATTTGTTTTTTCATTTTTAAATGCATACAGCTAAAATGAGATCTTTACTGAAACGTGTCCTCGACATTTTTGGTTGGTCTGGTTCAAGTGCCAAGAAGCGAAAAGACAGATTTTTGGAGTCTAGTACAGCTAATTCCATCAGAAACTTTCGGTACAAGGATGAAATGAGAGCTACAATGGGAGCTATACTTGGAGAGAAAGAATGCTACAAACATGCTATCTGCAAAGCTGGACGTTATCTCAAAGATGTAAAGGGAAAAGAGGTGATCCTCATGTAAGTTTTTTGAACTAAAAGGAAATTTCAGAAATTCTGACTTGTTTAAGAAAAAATGCCAGCTTGTTTGTTTTTAATGTTCATTTTCCGCTATTTCGTACCCCTGTATGATTACGTTTCATTCAAAGTCGTATTTTTAATTGATTTACAGAATTTTGGAGAAGGCCGTGCCTGAGAATTGGTCAGAAACAGTTACTATGCTAAAAGAAGCTGCAATCTACAGAGACCCATGTCATTATAAGTGCCTTGATGATTAGATCTCTTTTACTTCAATTTTCTAGTGTGAAATAACTTCTTTCATTAATTTATTGTAATAATAATTATTATTATTATTATTCTTATTGTCATTATATTGTATGTTGTGTGTGTGTGTTATGTAAATTATAATTGTTTAATTCAAAACAATGTTAAAAAAGTCCTTTTTTTTAATGTTTTACGTAATCTACAATATTTCATATTATATGTTATTAAAATATATTTTATTCTCTGTTTTTGTGATATCATGTACATATAACTTGCATTCAAAATTATGACTGTAAACTCCATCAGTCTTCAAGATATGAAAATAAGTAAACATTATGAATAAAGAAAATATTATGCAAAATTGTAGACAATAAAGAAAATTCTTATTCATTTGAACATGTACACGTACATCTTGGAAACGGGATAAAAAGAAAAGAAAAAAGTGTACAATAATTATTATTAATAGCTGGTAAAATTACGGTTAGGTGTGTTTACAGCCATTAGCTTTTGGTGATTTCTTCCACCTTATACATATCCCATCGCCTTTGCTGAGTTAGTGGGATTTGTTCCCTTATCGTTTCTAGTGAGTTTAAATCTGAAAAATGTATAAATAATATTACAAGTGTACGTGTAAAAGACAATTTATCTATATATTATAAGACTAATTATTTTTGAATCATTTGCATACAAAAAATAACTTTCAATAAACACACGACGTAATAATACAATAATATGATTAGTACAAAGAGGGAAATCAACAAGTGTACTTACCTATATCTGCATATACAATTGTCTCTTTTTCTTCTGCTTCTTCAAGGACTGTTCCCCAAGGATTTACCACCTGTATGAAAAAATTAAAATTCACCAATGATTGTGAATAAACATCAAGATGAGAATAAACATAAAATTGACTGTTTAGTTTTGATTTAATTTCAATCCAAAGCTGCGTCTGGTTTAAGTAATGTAATTATACCATGGAATGGCCCCAGCTGACATACGATGAACTTTCATCTCTTGCGGGTGAAATTGAAGCAACAAAAACCTTTAAATTGAAAAAACAATTAGCAACATACAAATTCTATTTAGTACACGATGTGGTACACACAAAATTCAAATTAGGAAAACTCAACATTCATTACGTACACACACTATCATGCACTCATAAACTCGTATATGCTATATACTCGGCTCTTTCTTTTCTCAATTTACTCATCTTATAAAGTAAAATAAACATCAAAAACAGTAATAAAAAAAAACATCGTACATACCTGATTGTCTACTGCACGTGCTTGCTGTAGTACTTTCCAATGTGCTGGTCCTACATACAACATAAAGTAACTCTCATTGTAATCATAGAATAAAAAACGTAACTATACTATACAAGGTTACAAATCATTGAGAAACAAATGAAAAGTACCTACATATATGCGTGTATAGAAATTATATAGATACTTGCCTGTAGTCATGTTAAAAGCGCCAGGATAGATTAAAAGTTTACAGCCTTTTTCCCTGTAAATCTGTGCCATTTCTGCAAAACGTAAATCGTAGCAAATTCCCACACCAACTTTACAAAATTCTGTATCAAACGTTGTTAACTGAAAGTATTTCAAGCCACACAATCCAATTAAACACATAATATTCATAAACTAATGTTTAAATTTGAATCTACAATTATTGCATACTGTAGTTTTTTTTAAAATAATTTACCTGACTGCCACTTGAAAGAACTTTGGATTCTTGAAATGTAATTTTGCCCGGAATATCAATATCAAAAAGATGGACTTTTCTATGCCGAGTTAGTAAATCTCCAGTGGGACTCCAAATTGTACTTGTATTGTAAAGTTTGTCATTTAATAATTCTGGAATGGAACCTCCAACAATGTAGACATTTAGATCCTTTGCCCATTTTGACATTGCTTTACACGTTTCCCCATCAGGTATCGATTCAGCATATTCGGCAAAATAGTTTATTCCATAAGGTGAATTAAAACATTCTGGTAGAGCTATTATTTTAGCACCTTTGGCTGCAGCTTCTTTCACATTCTTAAATGCATTCCAGAGATTTTCTACTTTGCTTGCAGATACAGCTAGCTGTACGAGGGCAAGACGAAAACTATCTAAATTAAAATAACATTGTTACATAATACTTGAAAAATGAACAGTACAAACTCCTTACTCATTATACTACAGCTTATCATGTTTACATAATATATAACATGTATCATATATGATCTCGGATAAAATGACACGAAATCATCAAATTTGACATTTGACACTATAAAAAAAATAAGAAATATATATATGTACTTAGAAACCTTGATATATTTAAAATTTGACATTGTGGTAACTTACTTGCCATTACTGCAACAGGTATTTTAAAGAACTTTCGTAAAATCAGAAAAATTGAATAAAAAAGGGACTTTCAAATTCAAAGTACCTAATTCGTGAATCTGAAATCTGAACCTACATAGCACATGACTTTGTACCAAACAGCAAAAATCTCTTCCTACCCCCAAACAACATGTATTCCTTGTTTGAAATTGATCAGTTTTTCTATTTTTTATTGTATGTATCTACTTTATACAGAACATACCCTGTCTATTTTAATCATTTATCCAAGACATCACAAGCTGCTATAATAAAATTCTATAACACATAAAAACTTGTTTTTGGTTAGCCTTCTAACTATAACACATATTACTTTATTTATGCATCAACAAATAAAGAGATGACTCATTATACTTGCAACCAAAGTTTTGAACTAAAATTAGAATATTAGACTAATTAATTTTAGGTATTATTTATTCATGTAAGTAAGTACACATTGCATACTATATATATATATATCCATTTAATGCGTTATAAAATATTCCTCACTAAATACAAATATTATACGGAACCACAAAAAAATATTAAATATTAAATTCACACATAATAATATGATTCAATATTCACATATTATATAAAATTTTACAACAATAAAGTAAGGTAAAGATAACGACAATACCTTGTTATAGTTTTTAACCTATCATACAGGAAAAAAAGCCCCCAAAAACTTCATAAATCTGGACTCTGTGTACATGCACGCTAGTTTATAGTCGATACTATTCTAACTTGTAATAAAGGAAGGTAAAAATACCTTATTTGTTGCTTCAATAACAAAATTTCTAACAACAAAATATACAAACTGTAATATAAATAGCATCTATAATAAACATGATAGTTTATAATTCATAATTTTACAGTTCAAAAACCAATCAACAATCAAGAGTCATCGACGACCCCTTGCCAGTCAATTGCGACCATTTCTGAATATCCTAGCGGAAACAAATCACTGTACTCACAATCCATCCATACAAAATTTTCGCAAAGACTCGGATCCCATTTATCGAAGTGTATGTACAGCATGTGACCTGCTACCTCTGTAAAAGAAACATAAGAACATACACATGTACATACAAGAGTCTTTCGTGTAACGCAATAAAATTTGTTTTGACATATATACCTTCTATTTTTTTTAAATTTTACATTATATATATATCTATATAGTATGTAGGTTTTACATGTCGTGAGTCGTGAATATACAAATGAAAAATAAAATTTTATATTTTTATATTTTTATAAGACTATAATATTATAAATAGTAATAAAAAATAAAAATTATAATGTACTTTGGATTGTTGCTGCTAATGCAAATCTTGTATCTCTTACACAAAACGCTTCTAATTTCATGCCAACAGCAAATTTATGAGGGGGACGCTAAAAGTTAAAGAAATAAAGAAACTTACATATGTACATAACAATACTCAAAGGTAATTTCAGACATTTATATTTTATACCCTGTAATATGAATTAGAAAAAAATACGGACTATAATGGCAGCAAAGATAATTATATAAATATTAAATATTGTACTAATTTCAACATAAACTTTATGTTATGTATTAGATTTTTAAAAAAATAAAATCCCGTTTATGTTTAAGATGATTGAATTTCAAGTTGAAAAAAAAAACTTACAGGAGGTAAAAGATCTAATCTTAATCTAGGATATTCTGGATTTCCTGGTGGCTCGGCGTATTCTACGTCGAGTCCATTTTCTTTTCCAAACCCTACTGGATAAATGAAGGGACTGGTAATATGATGAACAAAAGGACTCCGAAAACTTGGTTTTTCATCACGCGTTTCAATTTGAAAATATCCATGTTTCAAAACTTTTGTGATTATTGCCCCAACAAATCGATGTGTTGAAATTGGATGCCTGGTTTCAAGTCTCATTCCAACTTTAATTTCTATTTTGTCAGATTGCCAAGTTGGAAATGCTTCAGGAGGAAGTGCACTACATTGCAAGTTCTTGGGGTTTCCATTTAACTGTACTCCAACACTTTGACTCCACCCAAAAGGATGTATGGTTTCACAATGAAACGAAAAACAAAATCCCGTCTTGTACCCTTTTGGATAATTCCTGACACCATCATCACCATAATACGATACATGACATCTATTACCAAGCACGGTTGTAATTTTAGCTAATCGAGTTTGAGCGAAGTTCATGAGATCTAAACATTCGACTGCAACTGTAGAATCCAATTTTCGCATTTTTTGGATATGTTTGATAATATTTGCTTTGTGATTAGGCTCAATAGTATCGCTGTTTTTGTGACTTGCATACAACTCTTTTAGTTTTGACTGTAAACTTTTCTCAGACATTCCAGAAATAACTGTAATTTAAAACAACAACAACAACATTAACTTTTATTATTACTATTTTTAATCAAACACGAATAATAAGTATTATGACTTGACGATTGGAAATTCCAAACCTCAGTGTAACAGAGTGAAAATGTTATGCTGCGAATTTCACTTTTACATTGGCTTTTATACTTTCAAGTCGTCATTTTTTTTTAGGTTTTTACATGAATTATAAATTTGCATTAGATTGTTTTAAAAGTTTTCTTTTCTTTTCTGTAATATTTTACATTGACTTACTTGGACCAGGTATTAGTGAATTTTCTCCTTCTTTTTCTACCCATCCCAATGGTTTAGGTACTCCGCTACAAAAACTGATCCATTCCATATACCCAGGTGCTTCATCATCTTGAAAATCAACAAATCTCACAAGGGCTCTGTACCCTGTTTCAAACAAAAAATAACCAAAAATAATTGATATCATTCATTTCTTTAAATACAAGTTTCATTAAGATGCGAAAAAAAAACAAATGTATAATCAAATAGTATTATATAGAGATTACGGATCTTTTTACTGAAGTATAATACATTGAAAACTACATTTAAAATACCTGCAAAATAAACAATCTTGGCAATCCAATATGCTTTTATGTCCTTCACATTATGATTTCTTAACTCTATTAGTAATCCTGGTTTTGCAATTGTTTCCCAAATATTAGCAAGTGGTGCCTAAAAAATATAGGAAACTTTTATGTGCAGATAGTTTAGAGTTAAATATTTGCACTACAAAAACTATTCATAAAATCATATTAATTTTGACCTCTTATATTGTATACAGAAAATAAAAGTAAAGATAATACGACTTTTCAATTTAGATGAATTTCAGTTTACTTACATTTTTAAAATAACTGACAGGAGGAATTTTACGTAATCTTGTGCTGATATTTTTATTTTTAATATCCAAATATTCATCCCAATCCAGATTACGTCCACTTATATCCCTGAAAATGCATATATATATATATATGAATAAAGAAGGGATAAGCATAAAACGAAAACAAAAACACTGATGCATAAAATAGAGTATATAATACAATGTTGTAGGCTCGGTGTAATATTATATTATAGAGTCGTCTTACCTTAATAAAGATACTGGAAGTTCTTTTTGGTTATCTATAGGTTCTACATCCAAACTGTCAACTGGTACTGGCCTCTTTGACCTAGATTTTGATGTAGTTGTTTGTTTCTGTTGTTCGAAAGCATTTCGGATTTGGATGTCTCCAATTAACTTTTCATTCAATACCCGTTTTCCAGGTTTCTCACGTAATCTACCCGTGTACTCATTATATTTTCTGCTAAATTCAAGTTTGATTTCTTTTTCTTCAGCTTTGGTTAAGATATTGCCTTCATTAGTTACAGAACCATTAAGAACTTCCTGGTAAAAATTTATTTCGGGTGTTGCATCGTCGTTATCGTCATTATGATGATTATTATCCTATAGTACAGAAACATATAATATGCAAAAAAAAAAAATACATGACATTATTAATTACTATTATATTCAAGATTTCTGTTTTATCTACGTTACAGTTGCTATCATAAAAGATTAATAAGCCCAATTGAAAATATTCCAATCTATGTAGGTATACTATATACTATATACTATATATACCTTAATAAATATACAACATTATTATAATACAAGAATATTTAACATAATATGACACAACATTATAATTATTATACAATTATATATTACCTCATCTGTATCGGCATCATTAATGAAATCATCTTTTTGTCTTTTGGATTTTTTGCCGTGTTTCTTGGTTTGACATCCAGTAGTCGTTTTCCTATTCGATACATTTGATGACGTGAACACTTTAATTTGATCGAAATTAGTAGTATTAGGAATATGAGCAACACGTTTTTTCTCAGACGATAATGAACTCTGCATTTTAAATTTTAAGTTAACAAATCGAGATAATGCGGAAACCAAAAAGTAAGAAAATTATTCAGCCCACAAACAATGTTCCTAGATATACTGTTAATTGTTATTAACTCTTTAATACAGAAATAAATCTCTTATGGTTTATAGACGTTGTCCACAATGATTTTGTGTCACAATCCACAATTATAATTAAAGAGGTCCGATTAAAAATTATTTGGCGATTTAAAATGTGAAATATGTAATGTATACATACTAAAAAAATCGATCTGAGTAAATAATTTAGATTGTCACTGCTAAGTATAAAAAAATACGTAAAATACTTAGAATTCCTGCACAGACATTATACTTGTACTATTTACTAAAATTATTAGTTAATTATGCTACTTATTTACATTACCCATTACAAACTATAATTACGACTATAATTTTCGTAATAATTACGAAAAAAACAGGAAACGAGGAAACAGGAACCACACACATTTCGCGCAAACAAATTTGAATGTTAAACCGACTGAGTTTTTTGTACTTGATGAAAATATGCATAATTATTAGTGCTTTTTATGAAAAAACTGATGACAACCAGAGATAAATATGCTTTTAGGTATTCGGCTTTGTTTATTTAGTACAGTTTGGTACAAAGAAACTGAAGAGATCTAAAATGATATTATATTATTATTATGCTAGGATAATATGGAATGTGGAGTAAAAAATGTGAAACTCGTTGAAAAAAGGCTTTTTAAATAAAAAAATCGTGTTGGATATTTATACTTTATTTTCATTTTCGGTCATTTTAGACAAAGAGAAGTTGACAACTTATATTAAAGGATAATAATAATTGTACAATACAGATGAGTTAACTTAAGTTTGCGAGTTTACAGTAATATTATAGTATTTTATATTTTATAATGCAACGTGACATTACACTTGAAAAAACAAATAATCGACAAAGATTTGCATAAACTTTATTTTATTACAAGAAAAATCTTCGACGACTTGTTTCCATTTGATGTCTTTTATTTGTGATGATCCATTCATATTCTCCGGTTTTAGAGGCAAATGTTCCATTTTGTAAGGATTTTAATTTTAAGGTAAATCTTGGTCCTAATTCTCGTAAAGCTGTCCACCAAAAAAACAGAATAGAAAAAATATTTAATTTACTGCAAATTGTACTGCCACATAAACGATAGCCAGTATTATCAATCTCATTTATTAATAATATAAAGCATAACATGGTACATATGCTCACCTGCTTTCTTTCCTTCTTTCTTGAATTCATACCTATAAATTTAAATAATATCAACCAAATCAGTATTTTATTTTTCATTTTACATAACAATGTGTTATAAGAACACACATTGTGTAGTATGTGTTATTATAATTATAATAATATGCTAGTTTGTTTTTGACGATCAGAAAATTAAACAATAGGGAACAAAGATTCTTCATAAAAAATATCAAAGCGAGCTGAGTGAATCATCATTAAGTCAAAAACAAATCAAATAAAAATTTGCAATTATCTAAGTGCTGATCAATGTGTTATTCTAGTACAATATATGGATTAAATACCTATGATGACGGAAGAAAAGATAATCACGTTGATTATGAAAAGTTGCTACACGACGTCCTTTAAATTGTGGATCATAATGAAACAAAGCACCAAGCATTCTTCCAACTGTGACACCAAGACGAGTATTAAAATTATTTAGAATAACCTCAGGACGATGACTTGTTATTTCTCTCCAATCACGCTAATCAAATTGAAATAAAAAATACATATCATTAATTATTGCACCATTAATCATGAATAATTGTAATGTTGTTGGTTCATCTTTAAGATTTAACATCATCATTTACAAATAAAATAATAATAATTGTAAAATCTGTGCATTTAGTAATAATTATCACAACTCTTTAACTCTTACCTTTATATGTTTAGTGAGTTTTACATTACTTAAGCGGAAAAATGCCGTAGGTCCTTTAGGTAAATGTGATATTAGAAGACTACCTATATATGTGTGTAACAAACAAAAAATGTATATGATTTACAACAATATTTCCATTACATAGATTGTATAGGCATACAAAAAAGTAAGAAACTATCATAATATTTCAGTTTTGTGTTGTATAATATTAGACTACAAAAAATATTGTATGTGACTATTTTGTCAGAAATAAAATTAATAGGGAACAGTAATTTTTCTTCATCGTCGATCAAAGCGAGCTGAGTGGATCATCATTAAAAATAGTCATATTTTTTCAATACGTCTTTTAAAATAAAAGACTACAGAAGTTTACTATGTTTAAAAATCAAATTATTTTATAAAGTAAATTCTTACATGGTTCTTTATTATGTTCATTTACAACTACTATATCTGTAGCACCCCTCTCTATTGACTGAGAAATTATTTTCTTTACTTTGGATTGCCTTCTATGAAAAGCTTCAGCATTTGGAATGATTCTTGATAATTCTTTTAGAAACAGACGGGTTTTCTGTACAAGAAAAAAATAAAATAAAAACAAATCATTATTCATGGTATCCATTATCTATGATATTACTATTAACATCTACTTGTTATACTAGTATATATATGTCAAATGTAAAATATAGCTTGGCTTTCAGAATTAAAATAAATAGGGAACAGTAATTTTTCTTCATCGTCGATCAAAGCGAGCTGAGTGGATCATCATTATAGCCATGTATTCCATTTAATTTTATGAGAATACAAAACTTTGTATTCAAATAAAAATTTGGTTGTACTTTTATCAAAAAAATATGTTGCACAGGCTTATTTTTTTTATTTTATTTTTTTTACCAAAGATGGATTTTCGGATGATGTAAGGACAACTTTAGGTTCATAAGATTTGCTATAATATTCTTCAAATTCGTCCATATTTATATCCTCATCTACTTCTGAATCTCCTTCCTGTAGCATGGTATCATCCTTTTCCCTAAGAGATTCAAGAGTTTTTGGTATCTTTTTTGGTGGAGCATCATCCCCAAGAGCTTCTGCCTCTTTTTGACGATCATTACGTTCCTTCTTTTTTAACTACATTTATATTTTAAACAACAAGCAAACAGAAACATTATTTTTTTTCCATGTTTTACAAAAAATTAGCATTTTCAAATTAAATAACAATAAAATATTATGTTTAGCTCCTTTTCAAAATATTTTATAATTTTATCACTCGTAAATGCGTCTATTATAATTATTGATAATATTATAATTTATAATATACTTACCTTCTTTTTTAATCGGAGTGCTTTTTTAATTTCTTCTCTCCGTTTATGCTTTGTGTGCATTTTATTTGCTTTTTTGAGTGCTTCATTATAGTCTTCTATTTTTAATGGTTTTCCCTCTGGTTTTACATCTTCTTCTTCTTCCTCAAACTCTTCCACAGATAATTCACTTTCTTCTTCTTCTAATGAACTCATTTTTAATTGTAATAATTAAACACTATTTAACGTTCCAACTTCTAAAACAACTGACAAATTAATTGCAATTATAAATTGTAAGTAGGTAAAAACAGCATGCTTTCGGCACGGCATGAATTTATTCTGGGAATCTTTTCTATTTGAATGAGGTGATGCAGAAAACATCCAAGCGATGGAGAAGTAGTCGTCATTTTTTTATCCGATTTTCAATTTCAATTTTTTTTTTAAAGTCAATTTTCTTTCATTCTTTGTTAAGTTTTTAAAAGTATAAATGTTCTGGTTTTAAATGTGTAGGTTAAGTAGTCAAGAAGTTTTAGTTTTTAGTTTTATAATTAGTGTTGTCTCATAATTCATAATACACAATGTCACGGATTATTGGAGTTGGTAAGTTTCTTTTTTCTTTTACAATTTTTTCCCTAAAATCAAAATTTATTTAAATAAGAAGTAAACTTTAAATTGTAGTTTCTATTTTACTTGGCATAGTTTAAGATTAAAGACGTTTTTATCTTTACATACTAATTAGTAGTTTGTCTAATAGTGTACGTGTTTACATTAAGCATTTCTAACCTATAATATCTAGATCTTGAGATATTTCTGGGTTGTGCTCATAAACTGTTTGTTATGATTTTATTTGACACTTTCACATGTGAACGTGATATTTAAATCTAAGTATATTATCATCCTTTTATACTAAAAAAACTCAGCTTGATTAGTAACATAATGGGAGGAAACGAAAGAGACAGTTCATACATATTTTATAGTAGATGCGGGTATGCAAAATTGTGTTTATATACAAAAAGTAAATGTGGAAGAAGAACAATGGCAGATGACAGATACATGACTTTTAAGTGTATATCAAGTATCAAAATAACAAAACACTATGTTATACTTACACTATCATGCATCTCCAATTTCGAAAATGTTACATTTGTATGAATGAATCAGTAAAAAATTACTACATTATTATTATGCAGTCCACGTAAGTTGTAACATTAAGAAAATTAAAACTTTTATCTTTTGGAACAGAGAACTAGAACTTTTCTTTTCAAACAAGAGAAAGTTCAACACATAAAAACCACCTGTGGAATCCGTGTGTACACATAAAATATTTTACAAAGATTCCAGATATCTACATTCTGTATATACTCGTATAGTATAAAACAATAAGAATGAAAACTGCATTTTTAATCTAAATGGTATAAAAAATGCTGAGTTTTGGAGAAAACCATGCAAAATTTGTAGTAATGATACGAATACACATGTTCGTATATTATGACATGTCACATGTGGAATAATATATAATACATATATGTACATGTATTTTATATAAAAACTAATAATATCATCTATTTGATTGTATTATGGCTACAAGTTAGCCATAAACTGCTAAATCGTAAGTACGATACTACACATAGTTATGTGTACATCAAAAGACTGTGAATGTAAAATAAGGTGAACATGTAGACTATTACTTTATTAGAGCGGTAGTAATCAGTACATCTATTATTTGGTATTTATACGGTTAATAGATATAGGATATAGGTTATAGGTGGTACATAAAAGTAATCAGATGGTAAATTCAAAGTATTGAAGTCCACAGTAAATAGTAATAATAATCATTATTATTGATATTATACATACCATATTTAGTATTTAGAGCTAGGAACAGCACATCATAATATTATTACAGTTTACAAAAAATCCATACAGAGGAAACAAATTCTATACCAATGAGAAGTTTTATTAATTCAATTTTATATTGTAAATTGTGTAAGCCTATATAGTACAAAACGAAAGAGCACTAAATTAAAAGTCTCATGCATTCGTAAACAAAAGCATATGTATTCCTATGGTTCTAATGTACTCATGACATAATATGAAATGGTAAATCTTACTTTTTAGTAGATTATTACATTTTTTAAACACGTTTTCTGAATGCAAGTACACACCCTCGACTATAGCCTAGTTAGTAGATATGCACACGTAGCAACTTCATCACACTTGTTAGGACAAAAGATCATTATTTCAATTTAAAATCTTATCGCTAATAAGTTGAAGAAAGGACGAAGCATAATATGAAAGCCTATAAGTAAAGGAGGAAAATCTTTTACCAAGAAGCAATTTTTACTACAAAACTATACGAATAAATTATGTGACGGCATGGTAAAATTTACACGACATTGAATAACCAAAAAGAAAATATCTTAGTGTGCATAAGTAGTCTTTTCGTTGTATACATGCACATAAACAAAAATGAGAATATACTACAAACTAACTCTCTCGTTATTCTTATACTGTTAGATTTGCCCGTATGAAGATGTACAATAATTCCATTTTACATTGTATACAATCATTCTACTACTGAATTTTACTAACTGTTCAGTATTTTCAAAGTAAAAAATTGATGTTAAAGTACACATGGTTCTTCTTTTTATGTTTTGATATTCGGTGTGTGCGTGTAGTGTGTGTTTATATATTATGTACATATACACAGCACATGGCACATACATGTGTGTACAAAATAAGTCCTATAAAATCATCCATGTAGCAGAATTATAGTACATTTTGAAGAGATAACATTAAACATAATGCTGAGGTTGATAAAGTGGACCATTCTCATCATCATTATCATCACTCTTATTATAATAAAAATAAGTTTAAATGCTAAAATTTTCAATTTAAAACTATATCATTATACTAGAAATAGAAGAAAGAATCGGTCCATGAATGCTACAACATTTAAAGAGGATTTTTAAAAGCAGATGGGTACAAAGAAACATAACGGATGAACAAATTTTTTTACTTATGATTGCCCTTTTTCACTTAGCATTTGCAAGAAAAATAAATACCTACATACATTCTTCTCGTTTGTATAATGTGTGATGTTGTTGTTTACGTGGGTGGGAGTGAGAGAGAGAAAAAAAGGGAGGGTTTGTCATGTACGTTTCGTGACATGCTTTTCTTTTCTTCTTCCTATAATAATTTGATAATACATGGATTACATGTGTATCTATACAAAATGTACATCACAGGCGGTGGTGAATATAGTCAATAGTAATAACTATAATAACATACCTTATAGAATTATGTACCGCATGTGTATGCCCTATGTACATCTAACATCTATACATGTATGTATAATAGATATGTAATATGATAAATATGTTATGTATTACGCGTAAAAGAAAAAGAACTGAATGAAAGATGTTTTGGTGCATGTATGTATACATACATTTATATTATAAGAATGGAAAACATACCTGTTGAGTAGTTTTTGGCTTAAATATTTAATATCACGATAGCATTATTTGATGTGGGATGATGTGCACTCTGGTCAGCTTCCTCAACTTCATACATGTGTGAAAGAAATGTATATATTATTATATGCTCAATGCACATACTTGTATGAATATATATATATACAATATACATTTGTCGTCATATTATGATAATGAATAACAAGAAAGGTGTTCGGAATATATAACTATAATATCAGTAGACAGAACTTTTACATCTACTGTATATATACAGATGAACATATATGGAATGCTTCAGCAAAACTATAAAAATTCAACATGCATGTATTTACTCTATTTACTTTAAGATGTACTTCATGATGCTGATCCTCATTTTCATTTAGTATTTAGTACATGATATTGAATGTTGGTGATCGGAACTCTATTCAATCTTGTTCATTCTTTTGTAGACAAGGTATAAAATATAGTCAAAGGGAGGATAGTTCAGAGGGAGTTTTCAGTACATTTGTTTCAATTTTTGGATAGCTATTGCTTCGTCTATTTATATTTGTGAAACATCATCTTTTTCATCGTTCGTCACATTAGTTATTTTAAAATTCCAAGTCTATCTCATTTGTAATACCAACTTTAACCTCTGCTCTACAACACATGTTTCAAGTGTGTCATATTGCACAGAGATTAATATTAAAAGTGTAATACATAATGTTAGTACTTTTCGTACATGTATTAACAGCTCTATAACAGTTCTATCTCAACATTATGGATCTGTGCTAAATAAACAACTAAATCGTAGTAATAAATAAATGCCATTAATTTTAATTGGGATCATCTATGACATCCTTTAAATCAAAGATTTAATTCTATACTGTATACATAAAAACTGTGTATTTGTGTAGTATGAAAAAATTTTGATCCAGCACATCTGTATGTTATATATATGTTTATATCGTGTGTCATCATCATCAGATATAACTTTTGAGTTCAAGATTTTCTTGTGTGTGTTTTTACAGTTAAGTCAGATGGTTTCTTTGTAATATTATTTATTCGATCAATGTTGTGATAACCTATTGCATATTGTATCTGGTTTTTGCATTTAAAATGTCTACACCATCTACCATAGAAGTATGCATGTAAATATGTATATCTCTGTTCTAACTTTGAACATTTTTTTATTGTAAATTTGGTGGTGCATATTTAGTTTTTGGTCTACAATTTCAGTTTTATCCATATGATGGAAATACATGCATTATTTCTTGAAATTTTTTATAATCTGCAGCTAAGGATAATTTGTTGAATAATTTTTTAACCTGTACGTTGTCTGTACGCACATTTACTGTATAGGGTATTGTGTGTGTGTACACACATACTTGAGTATACAGAATAAATATTATGAGTATCAGTGTTACACAAACAGTGGTAAAATTAGTGTTAAAATATGTATCTTCCAAAACATTCAGATGATTTTGCGTCGTTTAAACAAAATCTGTATTCATTAACATGATATAATATATTATTGTACAGTTTGAGAGTAATGCACTACTGATGTACTACTACTTGATGATGAAAATATATAAGACTGGATAAATTCGATAAAAGTTTCACAAGGAAAAGAAATTTGGAAATTATGCCTTGTATTTGTATTTAGTATGATGATCATTTCGTTTATATTATGATTATGATGATATTTTTTGGTACATGTGTAGTAATAAAGTTTGGATTACGAGATTGTGGCTGTATGAGGGAAGGAAAATGAGAGAAGAGAGAAGGATAACTGAAAAACTTAACATACGCACATGTATAAATTAACGTAACTATGTTCTGAAATGAATTCGTTCGTTGTTCATAGTTTTTCTTACACTTAAATGTGCACAAGAAATAATTAGCATACATGTTTATTATACTACCAAGTATGATAATATGTAAGCACAGTGATGACGTGAGATAATACTTGAGGCTTGCTAATAATAATATTATCGCTCTAATGTGCCTATCACATCTGTTGTATGTTGTAGCTATACTGTAATACTGAAGGCATCCTGCATCATAAGAAATACAAATGAAAACTTTGTTTTTTTTAAAAGTTGTTGAGTGTTTGTAGTTGATACCTCGGCATCATGTAGCAGACGTTCATAATTCATAATATGTATGTAACATAATATTGTTATTATACATACTTTTAGTGAGAAGTGAATGAGCTGTGAAAATGTATAAGTAGAAAATATTTGTGCAGCGACATGTTCTTCGTTTTCGGTCAACTTAGTATATTAAAATTATACACGAGGAGAAATAACAAGACGAAATCGGTATATTTTGATTTCTTTTCTGTGTAAAAGAATTTTGTCTCAACGGCGTTTACCTGTATTGTGTATAGTACATATGTATAAAGGTTTGAACCATTCTTCCCGTAAAAATTCACTCAAGTGTGTGACGTAGAACTAAAACGATATAATTGTTTTATTTGCTTGTGGTTTTACTTCAAATTTAGTCTTTTTTGAATCCAAGTGAATATAGTTCGTTTTTAATGTATTTGGCAAGTATTTTCATTAGCATTAACATAATAATCAACATAACAGTCCCTATTTTTGTGTGACAGTTTTATTGTCTTCTTTATGCAACATTTCGCACTCCAAAGTAGTTGTTATTGGTACATTCTGTTACATAGTGTAAACGAGATTTAACCTTTTGTTTTTGTTACGTGTGTTTAATTTATATAAATATTGAGTTCGTGATAAAAATTTAGATGTAACATAAACCTGAAGACAGACAGATTAGCTTTAAATTTAGACAGTGAGAAATTGCATGACCAAACAATGATCAAAAAGATACATAATTAAATTTCGCTAGATACTGGATATTGAAACTTGACTACTTTCAGTTTTTTACTCGTTGACTTCTAGATTATAATATTCACTTTAGCTGAGAAGTTGCTTGCATTCTTCATACATTGGTCTGTTTTTACTTTCTTTCGAGATTCATGGTTCATGCATAAATGATATTTAGATATGTAGTAAGGGAAACTGAGATCATCCAGAATGAAATACCTAATCTTTCGTGCATTCTGACTTTAAATCTTTAGTATGGTTTGTGTGTATGAACCAGCAGGTTTAAATACAATCTCCCACCCAGATAGTTGAAATCGCAAACTTGATTTTAGTGTTCATATTCGGATTCCCCATGTTGAAATTAGTTAGTTTTGATGGAAGAAAAATTTTAGAAATCCACCCCCTAGGGGTGGGGCAATTTGTTAGATTTCATTTCATGCAGAAACCCGTGTTGCTACTGGCACTCGTAATTTTGACATTTTT
>JAQGBH010000439.1:0-51527 GCA_034698265.1 Sminthurinus aureus
TTTTTAAAGTAATCTGTAATCTGTAATCTAAGCCATATTTTTGACCAGTAATCTGTAATCTGTAATCGATTACTTTTCCCCAGTAATCAATACAACACTGATATATATATATATATATATATAATTTCGTGATACTCCATTTGTACACATATATTATATACATCTATTAATCTATAGTGTCAAGTCCTGTAATGTTATTTAATTAAAAATAAAGTATGATAAAGTATAAAAATCTGTTAGATATTTTAGAATCTGCCCATTTCTATAAACAGTTGTAGCTACGTGAGAACGTATACGATGATTGTATACATTATTATATACGTAATACTTTATATCAAAAGGTTAAAAAAAGATACAGGAACAGAAATACTTTATTGTTGTTCAATTACTTTCACTGTTTGATGAACTAAGGTTCGTTCTAATTTCAATAAAATATTATAAACTCTCATATAAGTACTGTTCTAATTGATGATTTTTCATGTGTGGAGAGAACAACTGTAAACGAAACACGATTTTATCAAAAATTCGAATGCACACGTATACGTGTATAAATTATACTATAAATGACAACAAAATATTACAATTATTATTGTAATAATATATTATATATATATTAAGTATTGTGGAATTTTTGAATAAAAAAAACAATGACATTGGGAAATGAGAAACAAGTTTTATCTATATTGTATACTCTCCTTTTGTTGCATTTGACATTTTGTTTGTCACTGGATGAATCTTTGACCTATTATATAGGAAATGAGAATCGCCACGCCAAGGATGCTGTATCATGATTTCATACATTGCAATATTATGGAACAAAAAAACTGGCATTTTAAATAACTATTTTTACACAAGTGTATACTCAAAAGTTAAATAAGAAATAATGAATGTATAGGTTTTTTTTTATTTCTACATGAGATAATAATAAATATGCTTTAATTTTTTTCCGTTTATTCCAGGTACAATGCAATTATACGAAATCTTTTTTTACACTAATATAACAATAAAATAATAAATTACTAATAATAGATAATTACTTGTAGTATTTCGTCATATTTAAGAACATAATACGTATATTATTATGTATAGTTTGAGAATTTCATTGTAAATCATAAAAGACGTGAGTACTTACGGTACGTAAAACCATATAAATATAGACTTTGTTATAATTACAACTAAAATAACGATAGCTCATAGATATATGTTTTACGTCCTTTAACTTACTTTTTTCCTCATACTTTTTAGTGCAATATAAAGTATGATGTGGTATATATTATATGCAATAAAATATATAATAATATCCAAAACAAGTACTGCCTGCGAAGTATAAACAATTAATAAGATATATTATATAGTTACCGAATGCGTAGTACTTATAAAATAATTTCCATAATTATTTTTGGTAGTTAAAATTAATCAGTTTTAAGTTTGTTGTAAAAAAAAAGTAATTAATTAAGAATATTTACATATTATACTTAAATCTTAAACTAGAACTGACATTGTGCTCAGCATCCATTTTTTTAAAATATAATAATATTACATAAAGCTGATTTCTGTTTGCTCCTATATTTCTGCTTTCTCTGTCTAGAAAACATCAGCAAAATCATAATACTAATTGTATTATTTCTTGACGTGGAAAAATGAAAATCGTTAGATATATTATTATAACATTATAGTTTCCATCCGCCCTTTCAAAAAACAGAGAGAACGACAGAACTTACAACGCAACGCCATGCATTTATTTCCCGTCTCAATTTCCCCAATTTAAATCACGGTATTACATCTTTGTTGTAATTCACTTTGTGAGTTGTAATTATAATAAGAATTCCACAAGTTAGAACGATGAACATTCGTTCTTTACAAAGAATCAGATATAAATGGCTACATGTAAAAATATACACAAAACGCATGTGAGCTTCACAACCTCAAATGTTTGTTAACCAAACATACATGTACATTTATGCATAGTTACTCACGGATACGCCGATTGAGAATTTCATAATAAGTAATGATTTGAGTAACTAATACGACCACTCTTTACACTCTTTCGTTTTCATTTCTTTGATTATAAATTACAATATATATATATATATACTGTTATACATAAAAATAAAACTTAATAATACTAAATGCTATAAGGTGTCATTTTATATATATAACATAACAAAAATCGATTTTTTTATCGTATGTCGTACTTTTACTTTTTTTAAAAGTCAGATATTATAGTTAGACATGGTTTTGTCTTTTATTTAGCCCCATCCCATTTCATTTAGTTTAAAACAAAAACATATTGTTCAGTTCAGATTAACTTACCCTCTATACATCTGATACGAGTAAATCATAAAACCGAAAAATTAAAATGAACAAACGAACAAATGCACTAGTTAAATACTATTTTCATCATCATGTTTCATGTTATATACGCTCATCCTAATGATATGTTGATTCACGTGTATGCGTGGTATTTTATGTACGTTATTACAATATATAGCATACATAATAGATAATAGTATACTCTGAACTAGTGATTCTTCTGCTTAAAAAACGTACAAAAAGCACAACAAAAACAAAAAAAAAGATGTGCAATAATTTATAATTTATTGCACATAATTAAATATTCGAACGAAAATTTGCATACTAAATTGTATGTACATCAAGCTTTTTGTGTTGTTATTTTTTCACCTTTTATACAAAGGCATAATATCATATGTACAACAGTAATGATGAACAATGAAGCATATGACATAATATACATCTCATAAGTCACAAGAAATAAACTAAAATCTTGTAATACAATAATATTATAGGTATTTCTCGAAATCCAGAACAACAACAGTGTAATTTACATAAAACAGGCTAATAAAAATAAAATCAACTAAAATTAACTGTAATTTGTGAATAAACACATAGTGATAAGTAGTTTGTTTTTCCTTGCTTAAAATTAATCAATGAAATAGTCATACTATAGTAAATAAAACGTGCATAGCATAAATAATATTATAAATTATAAAGTTAACACAGAATATGACGTGCTCATTAGACAACACAAGTCGTTTAACGTAAACGAGATAAATAGTAAACTTAGGTATAATATGAAATATTTTCTTTATATATATATAATCATTCATAATTATCCTAAATATCGTATTCCTCCCTTATAATTTATAATAATATACAATTTCATACTCTGTAATAGTTTTAACATCTGATTAATAATAATAGTTACTTTGTTTGTTACTTTACTGAACTCTGGTTATCTCACTCATTTATGATTGATTATATATAATACTATATTATGACCTTCATAATTTGATGCTAGCTCAATCAATTCTAACTCGTTTTTTTTATTGATTTAGATCAGATTATTTGGAATTTGCTTACTTGTTTTATACATGAAACTACTCTGTAACCTTTGAAACGATCTACGTTTACCTTTTAATTCAGGTCATTTTATGTTTCCGATACCGGAATAAGGGCCAAAAAAGTTTCTATCCCACTAAGACCTAGAACAAAAAAATAAATTACATTTTATATTTTATACTTGTCACAATTTATAAATATCAAACAATATTTTATACAAAAATATTGTTCTAACAATAAAAAATATTAGAAATAAACAGAAATGGATAATAAAAAAAACTAGAAGAAAATATAATGTACATATATATGTAATACCAGTATAAAAAAACGTAAACATGATGTAATTACCTGTAAAGTTATACCCATCAAAATTATTGAGCGAATTGTTTTCTCCGTTCCCATCATCATTATTATTATGTACATCAAGACAAGATAAATTTCCACATTTATTTATTGAATTGTTTTCATATATATCTGATAAGCTCCTATAGTTTGAATAATCCAATGCAAATACTTCCCCATTTTCAGAACTTGTTGCCATGTTAGTATGATTACTATTATTATAAGTCGTATTCTTTGGTGAAGGCAAGGACATTGTAAATTCATTCATCATTTTATTCCTAGTATCTACAGTTTCATTTTCCGAGACAAACAAATTAGTGAAAGCTCGGTCCACATTTTCCTTTGGCTTGGAAGCGTTTTTATATAACGTTTGAGCAGATGACTGAAGGATTGATGCGACTTTTGAATAATTGTTTTGTGCTATTAGATTTTAGAAACAAACATAGATTTTTTTTTAAATATGTGGACAGTTTTAATCTATTAATCTAATAGATTTATAGATATTATGTACTAAGTTAATGTGCATGCACAAACCAAAAATTCATTTCATTTAAAAGTATATTATATAATATATTTTATATTTTATATTTACTTCAAAGTACATCAAAATATTATATAATATTTACCAGAAAAGTCTTTGCGAGGAGAAGATTCATGAATTTGAATGGAAAAAGGAATGACAGGACTATTTAATTTGCTGTGATAATTTTTGTTGATCTCTGATTGAAATTTGGTAGAAATTGAATTATTCTTGTTACCATCTGAGCTTGAGAATAAAGGTCCATCAAATTTTCTTCTTTTTATACTCAAATCCATTAAATCAGGTGTAGTAGTAGTAGTTGCAGATAACATTTCATCCACTTTTCGCTTATTTATTTTATTCTAAAAAAACAAAAAAATACAACATAAATTACATAAAAGATTGTAGACGTAAAAATATCTTATATGTAGAAACATTTTGAAATTTTCATGGTATGGTATGGTATAGACAACTTGAAATTTGATTTTATGTAAAACATGTAAAATTAAATTATATTGTAATTATAACACATCACATATCACATAGTATATGCCTTACCTTGTTATTACGCTTCATAATAGATTTATTAGGAGGTGGAATGAGACAAATTAAAGGAGCGTCACTGGTATTCAATACACTAGATAGGGTAACTGGAGGAGGACTTTCCATTTGATATGCCTTCTCAATCAAAGAAACAATCTTTTGAACTTTTTTAGACTTGTTTTTCCCACGCATACTTGGTAGTTTTGCATTGGAAATGGATATAGCTAATGATGAAATGGAATCATCAATATTGTTCATAGATATTAAGTTGCTGTTAAATTTAGATATTGAGTTTGGAATCAAAGGTTTAGCAAAGGGATCTGATACTATTTCTTGCTGTATAGTTGAATATAATGTATTTTCCGAAATTATATTAGATGGTTGAGATGATAATGATGATGATGGATATCTAATTGGGTATTGTTGTTGATATGGAGAAGATATCAGTGTTTTATCATTAACTGATTGGTATCCAAAAGATCCTCCTTGTAATGGAGGTCTAGTTAATGATGATGTACTGGTTGTTGTTGTTGCTGTTGGACGTACTAAATAAGATGAGATCGTTCCAGGAGTTTGTATTGAGAATGATGGTGTAGTAGTTATTTTTGTTGTTGATCCATCATATGGAGAATTAATATTAGTATTAGTATTGGTGTTAACTAATGGTTTACAAGACGAGGACGGTGAAGCGATATTTAACTGTAAAGGAGAAGCTTGAAATCCAGTTGCTAGTACTTGATATCCACCAGAAGAATTATCATCAATAGCTTGTAAGGAAAACTCGGAATTACTATTAGATGAAAATAGTGGAGATGGTTTTGTTTCTGCATATATTGTCATGGTTGTTGAATATCCAGGACTGCCACGAGGAAATAAAGATTCATCACTAGGACTCATTAATGGTGATGACAATGACATTGTATCTAATAAATTTTCTTTAGAGTCTTTAAATTTCGAATATTCAGCCTTATTTTTGGGTAAATGAGAAGATTCTGTAGATAGTGATCTAACGTTATTAGACTTAAATTGGGATTGAGATATTGGAGAGGAAACAGGACTTCCTAAAGGTGATGAGGATAATAGCGATGACAATGTTTTCATTTTATCCTTTGAAGTACGAGAAGCTTTACTTGCAGCTAATAATTGTTGTTGTAGTTGTTGTTGTTGAATTTTTGAAGTGGCTTCTAGAGTTTTAGTGGTACTACTACTACTGCTATTATTATTATTATTATTATTACTCGATAATTTATTTCCATCCAAGGAATACGATGTTTTAGATAATGGTGATGCTTGTAAAGAATTGACCAAAGCTGATACCGGTACTTTATTAATATCATCTTTTGAATCTTGTCCTGGTATTTTTATTAAGGGTGATGATAGGATACGTTGCGTTAATCCTGGTTTAGACAATGCTGTTGTCAAATAAGTACTAGTAGAAGTGGTAGTAGCACCTAATGTAGAAGTTGATGTACGACTACTACTACTATTATTTGAAGAAGTAGAACCGGATGGTGAATTGTTTAATATATTCACTTTGATTGTTCCAGGAGTGTTTCCGATTTGAACTTGTATATCCATTGTTGTTGTTGTTGCAACTTTTGCAGCTTTCTCAGCATCTCTAGCCTTTTTATGATCCGCTAATAAAGATTAAAAAATACATTAATAATTAATAATTATTATTAATTAATAAAAATCAAAAATAGAATAAATAATGATCCTAAATATTATGATATTATATTGATTAAAATAAATTGGAATGAATTAAAATACATACCTATTAATTGATCAAAAGGAAGAGTTCTACCAGGAACACTTCTCCTAGCAGCCATAGAATGAGCTTTACAAGTAAGTGAACGAGTACATCGTTCACCAGTTTCACTATTTTCTACACCACAGTGAAGGTCAGCATCAAAAAGTCTTTCTTTCAATGGTACAATTTTTCTTGGTTCATTCTTTTTCTTTTTCTTCTTTTTTGGTGGTGTAATACTTTCTTGATTACCTTCAGCTAAAATTGTAAATACAGGTGGGCTTCCAATACTACTACTACTTTTAGTATTATTACTATTAGTACTTGTTCCCAAATTTCCAAAATTACCATTATTATTGTTAGTAGTAGAACTAGTCGATAAATTCACATTTAAACTATTTGAATTTTGTCCAGATTGTCCGCCATGTAAACTAGAATGTTTGATCAACTCATGATGTGACGATGAAGACGATTTTGAAGAAGAAATTTTATTGTTATTATTATTATTATTATTAGATTTATGTTTTAATGTATGACTAAGTTCACCACCACCACCACTACTACTTAATTGACTTTCTTTATTTCCTCCTTTGGACGATGATGATGAGGATATTTTCCCTGTATTTGTATTATCTGATTTTGGTTTTATAGCTATTTTAAAACTATTTAATGAAGATGATGATGATGATGAATTACCACCTTGATGTAATGTTACATCTGGAGATAACATTGGTGATCCATAATTATTATTATCATTGTTATTATTATGACTATTACTATTATTATTATTATTATTATTATTTGCAGTTTTACTTGAATAAGTGGATTTCATTTTATCTTTTTCTGAATATGTATCAGAATAAAATTGAATCTGTTCATATTCAAGTTCCTTATTTTCATTAGTTCCAACATGATGATGATTATTATTACTTGTCTTTTTAATTGTGCTTCCAATCATTTGAACTGGTTTGTTCCCAAAAGTATTCTTTAAATTATTTTCATCAATCTCATCATTTTGAACATTATCTTGGCTAATTATTGATAATGTATAAGAGACGGCATTTGTCTTATCTGAATTTTGTATTAAAGCTTTACTTGTTGAACTTATCATTTGTTGTTGTTGTGACATTGGTTTACCATGATGTGCTTGAAGTAAACCACCGGTTTTCAGTCTTATAGAAACAATTGGTACACTATTCGGTTTAGCATACGAGTTACTATTAGTAGTAGTAGTAGTAGTAGTATTGGTAGAAATAGTATTATTATTATTAGTGAGCGTATTCAATTTCATCGAAGTCGAAGAAGTAGTTGATGAAGAATGATTTGACTTTTGTTGCAGGACACTCATACTATATGGTTTTCCAGATGATGATGAGTGTATTTTTGATTTTGAAGATGAAGAGGAAGAGGACGATGAGGACTTTTTTATGGATGACGATGACGATTTACTTGATGATAGTTTTTCCGATTTTAGTTTATGATTAGAAGAAGAAGAATGACTTTTCTTACTACTACTACTACTGTTGCTGCTGTTGTGATGATGGTGACGATGACTTTTATGATGGTGGTGACTTTTATGATGATGATGATGACGATGATCATTCGTACTACTACTACTACTATTATGTACATCTCCTTTACTAGAACTTGATGAACGATGATAAGGTACCACAACTTTTCTAGTTAAAGAACATATATAATCACCATCTGAATTTTCTGTTAAATATTTAAAAAAAAAAGAACAAACATAATATACTATATACATATACACAAATTATACATGTGGCATAAATAACAATAATAATTAATTGATTCGATGATAATAAATATATTTTGTACATTTTGTAAGTATTAATATTATTTTAGTCATGGTATAATATATTATTATATATATATTTCATATCTGTGTACTCTCTGTACTTACACATAAGACTCTAAAAAAATAATTTTCGAGACTATTTTGATACATAATATACTTTCATTTTATTCCAATTTTGTTACATATTTGTATGTATACAAGTATACTTACTTTGCCAATGTCGATTATGTAGCCATTCAGTTTTATATCTTCTTGAGCAACCAGTACATGTTGAAATTGATAATATATCACTTTCTGGATAGGAACCAAAGAGGAACATTCCTAAAATGAACAAATAAACAATAATATTATTAAGTATAATATACTACTAATTAAAAATTCATTTCAATAATTTAGTTGTATTAAATATTTATCCTTTTGCATACATGTCGATTATATGAACGTATGTATTTTTATATATATATATGTATAAATTATGTCTGTATACGTACTTTACGAATAAAGAATTATTGTCATCATATTTTATATTTTAAAACTTAAAACGACTTGGAGCATATAACAATGATTATAATAATATATTGATAAAGAATCATTTTATATCATCAAGTGTGTACAAAGTAGAAAAACCGTCCACTTTCCCCTCTTTATTTTCTACGCGATAATAATTATCGACAAAACCTATATAATTATAGTTGTCTGTCGCATACTGTACTCATTGCATACAAATATATACGATGAAGCCTTTTGTGTATAACAATTATCACATTGGCATGTAAAATTATACATTTAACATTATACATGAAACGATTATATTCCATGGAGAAAGTTTCTTTTAAATACGTACCAGCACTAGGAAGTCTATTCGGTTTTTCAAAATCTGGACCGTCAATAAATCCTAATTTCTTACGAA
This sequence comes from Sminthurinus aureus, assembly GCA_034698265.1. Taxonomy (NCBI): domain Eukaryota; kingdom Metazoa; phylum Arthropoda; class Collembola; order Symphypleona; family Katiannidae; genus Sminthurinus; species Sminthurinus aureus. The sequence continues at coordinate 9,242 of JAQGBH010000439.1, forward strand.
TTTGTTTCCGACTCCGCCGTAATTCTGAAATATCAAAATAAATCAAGAAAAGATACATTTTAGTTTCAAGACTGTAAGACACATGACTTGCTATAATTTACTTTTGTAACATTTAGATGTACAAGTGTAAAATTGTTTGCATCTATACAATCAATAGCCAACATAACATTAATCCAGACTTGTATAATATAAGCGAAACTATACATTTAAATCTTCTATAACCAACAAAACTTAACGGCAACAAAGGATACATTTTGCATCCATTTTATGTTCATGTTGTCCATTTATATACAGATGATGAATGAATGATGAGAATTGTACAATTAAATACATTATAGTTAAACTGTCATCAATAAACGAAACAAGTATATACTAGCACTAATTATAGCAACAAGGAAATTTTGCATATTATTATACTCATAATATTTGCTTGCAGGAAATCATGATAGACATTAAAAACGTGTACAAGGTTATACTACTGTTTTGATGGAAGCCCTACAACCTACAAAAAGAACATAATAATATATAGATCCAAAAAATAAAAACAAACGTGGACAAAAGGTTAAATGTATTATTATCCAAATCAAACAACATTTGATGCTGTGAGATTTATGTTGAAAATTCAATATCAAAAAATACACACATAACATCAAATCATGTAGGATAAAATACCAAAACATTATACAGAGTTAAATTTTTAAAATCCAAAAGTAAAAACCATTTATATTTTGCTTATTGTATATATTGTACCTTTATCATCGATGTCCTCTGGAAGTTTAACCTCTGACCACGGCTGCCCTATCATTTTCGTTAGATCAGGCTCCATTTCTTCTGTTCCTATTTAAAATTAACTATAAAATACTATAAATAAAATAATTTTTGATACTTCTTTGAGTAGTGAACTACTTAGTACTTTCTTCGTTGAGGAGCAAAATACAGTAAGATATATGTACTATAGAGATTAGTATGTAGGTATATGTACAGAGTATATAGATTATAGTGATAGCAAATTTTTCTTTGTATAAGCCTCAAATCTGAAGGCTGGAGCGAAATCGTGAGGCAAAAATTAATAAATTTTTTTTATACCTCCGATGGGGAAAAAGACTATAGTTTCAAGGTTTCTTGTGCTTTTGACAAAAATTAAAATTTTTCCAATTTTACTATTGTGATATGGAAGAAAAATAATAATAATAAAATATTATTTACTTTAAACTTTAAAATGTGTCTTTGTAAGTCTGACTCGGTGCATATATATTATAGTATATAGTTAAGTATCTCGATATTATATGACCGTATACCAAACAAAAGAGTAATGACTACTCTAGTGCAGTCAAATCAGAAGATGTCAAAGGTCAAATATCCTATATCTGGGGTTTATTTTTTATTTTAATGTACATAATATACAGTATATGATATACTTACATGCTTTTTTAACCTCCCAACTTTATCTCCCTTTTTTTGAGACATTTGGGCTAAAACTATCATAAAATTTTATGAGCAGTGCGATAATATGGGACTTTGTAAACGATTCAGTTGATATTCTTGGAAAAAATGACAAAATTTAACTTTGATGTGCACAAAAAATTGAGAAAGAGAAAAAGTTGAGTAAAAAATTTAATGACGTTTCATAAACTAATATTATAGCAAAAGTGTAAAGTCTTTCACATTATTAAAATACGTCAACAATGTAAGCAGTTTGTAAGCAAAGTGTATGTAGTTTTGCGTACTTACGTCAATTATGTAAAGTATTAGTTTTTGGTTTTAATAATTAAGCAAGTACTTATGTGTGATTTACTCTGACAGTCGTATTTCAAAGAAAACTGAAAATCCCCTTGAAAAAAAGTTGTACCATTATTATTGTTACTAAATGACAAGTTTGAATTGAAAATTTACTATACTATTATAGTGTGTGAAGTGTAAAATACTTATAGTTTATAGAATGTCTGCACTACAAAAATCCGTTTTAAAGAAATATGCATTACCACCTCGTAATGCAGCGAGTGGGTAAGTTGATCTGAGAAATTGAATTTTAATTGACATGAATATATTTACTGTCACACCAGATACATTTTTGTTCTATATGTACTAATAATATGTTATTTTATTCTTTTATGAATATATATATACAGGGGCTTTGGACGGAAACCAAAAGATTTTTCTCCTGTTCATTGGTCACATTATTTCAAACATAAGGAAATAATTGATGTTAATGGAAACAAGTTTTGTGTATACTTAATATCTCCAACAACAAATCCTGAAACACCAGTCCTTTTACTGCTACATGGCGGTGGTTAGTTTTGAAGTCTTATTCTCCTATTTTTATATTATTATTATACAATGTTATTAGAGAGGATTATCCTTTATAATAATATCATATTTTATTTTTTTCACTACAGGTTTCTCTGCACTCACATGGGCTGTTATGGCTAATCAATTAAGTTTTCTCATCCATGCTCAAATTATTGCAATTGACTTGCGAGGTCATGGAGAAACATTGACTACGAATGAAGATGACTTATCAGCTGAAACAATGTCAACGTAATACATTATCATTCTGCTTATACTACATATTACAGCCATTAAATGTGGTTCATGATTTAAAAAGTTAAAAAACTATTAAAAGTAGTCAAGTACAAAATAATATAAAAAATGTTTCAAAAATAACAGCAACACTATAATTTTCTAATAACATTATTATATTATATATATGCTTAGGGACATAGTAAACATTGCAAATGGCTTAAAACTTCAAAGTAATCCAATTATCATTGTTGGTCATTCATTGGGTGGATCATTGGCAGTACATACAGCACAGAAAATGTATGAACAAGAAGAATTTAATGTTGTAGCTGTAACAGTCATTGATGTGGTAGAAGGTTCGGCTATTGAATCTCTCTCATCCATGCATTCAATTTTAAAACAGAGACCAACAAGTTTTCCAACTCTTGCAAGGGCTGTAGAGTGGTCGTAAGTTAATTTTCTCTATAATTTTACATTTTACTATTATTATGAGTACTGATAGTTTTGTATGTCATTTTAGTAAATTAGGAATTATTATTATGACCTGATATTTGTATGCAGTATAATATGCAGACATCTTATAATATCTCATATCACTAAAAATTATTATTATTATTACTACTATTATTGTATATATTATAGTCATTCTTTGAGTAATTTCATTTTGTCCTTTTTTTTCTGGGGATTACAGAATGAAATCTGGTGTGATTAAAAATCAGGATTCAGCTCGGGTTTCGATGGCAGGCCAATTAAAATCAAAAACTACTAATCAACCCGGAACACTTTATGTAAAAAATCCCGAAAGTAGTCTTGAGACCTCAAATGATGTTGAATCAAGTAGTCCCTCTAATGATAATTCACCAATTTTACGAAGTGATGTGATTATGGAAGAAGAAAGTGAAACATCAGAAACCACCCAATCTCCTCCTAGTATTACTAATACTACTACTATTGACGATTTCCAAGTACCACCAAGTGTAAGAACTCTATTCTACTTTATCATACCTATATATTTATATATATCAAAACTATTATAATATATCTTTTCACAAATTAAAACAGTAGAGAATTTTATTTGAATCTTTGTTTATAAAAGGAAACATATGTATGGAGAATAGGTAAATAATATAATTATACCTTAATTAATTTTGGTACTATACAATTAACATTCTGGTTTAGTACCATATTTTTAACTCAATATGATATTATATTATATGCATAAATTGGATTGTATTCATATATTTCGTGTGTGTGTAATCTGGGATTTCTATAATATGTATATATATATATATATTTAAGATCTCTCAAAGACTGAACCATATTGGGAAGGATGGTTTAAAGGAATGTCAAAAAAGTAAGTAAATTCTAATAATTGTTATTTAAAGGTCATATATATAGAAACCAATAAAGGGTATTTTAGTATGGGATTAAAAACTTCAAAACATGTATATATGTATAAAGTATGGTAAAAGGTAAAAGAAACAAAAAATAATGACTGTTTAAAACTTTTTAGGTTTCTCTCCTTAACATGCCCAAAATTACTTATGCTGGCTGGAGTCGACCGCTTAGACAAGGACCTTACAGTGGGACAAATGCAAGGAAAATTTCAAATGCATGTGATTCCAAATGTTGGTCATGCAGTACAAGAAGATTCACCAGGTAAGGAAAATCGGTGATTTTTTTTGTTCATGTGCATACTTACATGGGACGTTTTTCACATGTCCAACCCGGATCCTGCTGAAACATGTGAAAAACGTCCCATGTTAGTGCGCATAAGTGCATTTCCTGTGTATGCATATGTAAGTATATATCATGTTTGAGGGTGATTTTAATTTATTCTTCCAGATGAAGTTGCCAATTCAATTTGTTCCTTTTTGGCGAGACACAAACTGGTTGAAGCTACCTCTGCGTTTACGCCTGTATTTCCTGGATGTTGAGCTATATAAGTTTACACCATTCGTTGCACCTTCTGTATCAAATATGCACTACCATGCCTATTATTTCGTATTAATTCATTATATTATAATATACATATATTTTGACAACGAGTATGTGTACAAACTATTAGGGCAACTAACTATAAAATTTATCCTTCTATGTAGAAAGCATGCACAAGTATATAAGTAATATATAATATATATATATTTTTCAAATTTCAAACAGAGAACGAACCGTACGGTTTTAATACTATGGAATTCATGTAGTAAATTAACACAATGAGTTACTAATATATAATATATATTATATTGTTATTCGTTTGTTTAGAAATTTTATAATGATATAAATATACAAGTACAAAATAACCCATAAATTGTAAAATACATGCATATTATAATATGTGTGTGTGTATGCCCATCATGAGTACATTATGAAATATTAACTAATATACTATATTGTATGGTGTACATAATGTATGAATCAATAACTAATTGAAAAGTAAATGGCTCTATGCAATTAAATTAAACACCTTCCTGTATCCTCTGTATGTAAAACAAATTCTGTCTCATTTGATTACGATGTGGCATCATAATATATATATACATACTGTTAGACTTTTTAAACCCACAGTCATAAATTCTTACCTATATAGACGCAGTAATTTACGTTTCGTATGAATCAAGAATATTAAATAGACGATTAGTACTAGGAAAAAAATACAACAGAAAAAAGAAGTATGTACATACATGAATAATAAATATACATTAATAAAATTTTTTTTTAGAAAACATGAATTTATATCACCACTTTATTTATTGTCCACCGTACTAGAATATAGAATAGCAATAATGATAATAGTACTTTATTATTTTAAAAGAGAAATATCATGGAACTATTTTTTTTGTAAAACTACTATAGAAAGTTCAACTCATTTGATATTTACATATTATAATATGATTGTAATTATAATATTGCCCTGTTTTAAAAGCGTTTCTTAATTATAGCTTTCGTTATTTTAGTTAAAACCATCTTATTTAGTGACGTGAATATATTGCACTAGGAAGTCAAATTTAATGACAGTAACTATAATATTATATATTCGGCATTCTAGCATAAACCGACTTCTTGTATAATAATATTATAGTAACATTTGTAATTCTAAAACTGCATCTACATAATAATATATAACAAATAACAGGTATTTCGTTCGTTAAAATCCTAGACCATGGCATAAATGTTTTTGCGAATAACAACTTGTATAAAATAAATCTTTTGCGATTCCACCAAACTTTTCACATAATAATAATATAATCAACAACACTTTCTCAAAAACCGCATAATATTCCTAGTACAGTATATTATACATGATAGTAATAATACGAAAAACCACAACACGACTTCTATAGCATTATTAATTATTATGATTATAGATTTCTATAATATATTCATAATCTTCATTCTTCATCATATAAATTTTAATTTGAAACGTCTTGTCAAAGTTGGCAACACTAAAAAAACAACAGAGATTCTTCTCTAATATTATAATATCATGTTTGTCATAATTAAAACTAAAAGGTCATGATTCATGATTATGTTATAATGTATGATGTATACACAATAATTATGATATGACTGCATATTATGAGTACTCATTAATCAGCATGGCATCGAATGTTCTGTTTCTACAAGAATAACTACAACTTTAAAAACATCATTATTGCTATACTAAAAATACACACATCTTGTGTTATCCAAACAAAAAAAAACTCAAAAATAAAACTCAAAGAAACAGTATCAACAAACTACATTGTTGATTTTTTGAATCTGATTAATTTCAACATAATTCAATACATAACGCTACGCCCTGTCCTCCTCCAACACATAAACCCGCGACTCCTCGTCGGGCGTTATTTTGTTTAAGAATGTGCAGAAGAGTAACTAAAACCCTAGCACCGGAAGCACCAATTGGGTGACCTGAAAAATAAATAAAATCAAGAGACATTATGTTATGGACTCACACAGATACCCATGACAGATAAGTTGTAAATATTGTACATTGATTTCATAAGTATAATGTTATATATTATTATACATCATAAAAAGACTCACCTAATGCGATAGCGCCACCCCTTACATTAACTTTTGAAGGATCTATCTTCAAGTCTCTAATCACAGCTATGGCTTGAGCAGCAAAAGCTTCATTAAGTTCATAATAATCTGGATCATCCCTAGTCCAACCAGCTTTTTTTAAAGCTATTTCAACAGCCTTTATGGGACCAGAGCCCATGATTTTAGGATCAACTCCTACACTAGCACTAGATACAATTCTAGCTAATGGTTTTAAACCTTTAGCTAATGCTGTAGAATTGGAAGACAAAACTAAGGCGGCAGCACCATCATTAATACCTATTGAAAACATAATAATTATTAAATAGACATAAAAAGGATGATTTTAGTTTAGTCAAATTGCAGCAAATTGTAATATATTATTATATTGCATGACTTTTGATTTTTAGCAAAACAAAAATCAAATAAAAACAGTATTACACTATACACATGATAATGTTGTGATAAAAATAAAATACTATATTAATTATTATTGTTTGAATCGAAATTTATTACCAGATGCATTTCCAGCTGTAACGGTTCCAGTTGCAATAAAACAAGGTCGTAATTTTTTTAATCCTTCAATTGTGGAATCATTTTTTGGATATTCATCGGTAGAAATAGTTACAGGTTTCCTTCCTGTTGTTGTTACTGGAATAATTTCTTCGTTAAATAAACCTTTTCTCTGTGCGACTGAAGCTTTGATTTGGGAACTCAGAGCCATCTCATCTTGTGCTTCTCGAGTTATATCCCACTGTTTTGCAACATTTTCAGCTATAAAATGAAACCAAGAACAATGTAAATTATTGTATAATTTTATACTTTTTCAGTTTTACAAATAATAATGGATAGGAAATAATATATCGAAATATTAAAATATCAAGATAATTTGAATTTTGAATCTATACTTTATTTGAATTTTTTATTTTGTTATAATATATACCTGTTATTCCCATATGGATTTTATGAAAGGCATCAGTTAGTCCATCAATTATCATGGTATCAACTAATGCAGCTTCTCCCATTTTTACACCATCTCTTAAATGAACCGAATGCTGTGCTTGAGACATTGATTCTTGGCCACCAACTACAACAATTTCAGCATCCCCTGCTTGAATTGCTTGACTTCCAAGCATTACAGTTCTATACAAAACAATACGAAAAAATATTTTATCTTCTTCTATTTTTACTTTGCATATTATATTATGAAAGTATCAAAATATATTATAACGTGGCCCTCGTTTTAAAAAACGATTCCTTCCCCATGTATTACGAATGGAAAGGAATCGTTTTTAAAACAAGGGCCATGATAAGATACATGTGACAATAGCCATTGTTATTCAATAGCATATTATTACGTACATAAAAAAAGATATTGTTCAATATAGTATACACGCTTATTATTATTTACAAATGTTCAAAGTAAAGTACATAATATATACATAGGTACGTCGGTTTTGAAATATATGAGAGAATTTATGTACATCATTACATTTATCTGATTCAGAGAGAAACTTACTTTAGACCAGAACCACATAGCATATTCAAGGTAGTAGCAGGAACGTGATGTGGTATACCGGCAAGAACAGCAGCTTGCCGTGCGGGGTTTTGACCTTGACCTGCTGTAAGGACCTATATTTTGAAATTCAAATTTTGTTTTTAAGTAAAAGCCATCATAATAACAATCATTATAAATAAGCTTTTGAGCTTGATCCCCATCACCAAACTCTTTTGTGTTAGACTCTCTATTATTATGATAATTATTAGAAAATCTTCTAGTGTATAATATTTACATGTACTCCAAAATTTCTTTTCAAAAATATTCATTCAACTATTCTTTGTAGGAAATCAGCTTTCCATAATAACGTAATGTAGGAGCAACTATATAATAAATTATTAATAATATTATGGTATTTGTTATCAGTTATCAGTTATCAGTAAATAATATTTTGAAAATAAGTTATGAACTGAGACTTACATGGCCAAAAATTACATCTGAAACATCATTTACATTAACTTTGGCCCTCTGTAGAGCTTCTTTGATCACAACAGCTCCTAATTCATGGGCTTTTAGTGATGACAAAGAACCACAAAATGACCCTAAAACAAAATTTAAAAAAACACTTTTAATCAAGTAACTAAACTAATTACTGTACTAATTATTATTCTCGATACTAAATCTGAAAAAAAAAAACTGAAATGAACTGTTATTTATACCCTACCATATGTACAATAAATAAAATACACTACAGATGACAGATATACTGTCTGATTTTCAATAAAATCTGCAATAGTTTCATAGTTATAATAATAATAATATCATGTAAATTTTGCGTTTCAAGTTCTGCTGTTTATAGTTCCAGCTACTAGTCAATACATTATAATAAGACAAATTTCATGTATTTGCTATTAACGGACTGCGAGCTACAAGTTTTAGGTGTTATTTGGTAAAAAAAAAACAAACGAGACATCATCATAAATCTAGTACCGTTATCTCAGTATCATTTTTATAGTTCATTAGGGTAGGACATTCAGTTCTCAATAATTTTTTTGTACTTTGACCATATCCATAATTTAATCAATAACAAAAAGAGAAAAGAGTTCCCAGCACCCGTACAATAGTAACTACATTTTGCAAAGTTATAAATTTTAAGCTATTGAAGTGTCGTTATAAAAAGTTATTAACAATAATCTTCAAATCTGAATACAAGTAAACAAGCAGTCTATAGTAAATAATATATTTTGCAATAAGTAATAAAGTAATGAGTATAATAAATACTTACCAATAGGAGTCCGAACAGCTGATAAAATAACTGTATCATTGGCACTCATGATTAATGGAATCTATTTAAATGTATTGAAAACTTTATACAAAAATAAAATAAAAACTAAAACAAAACTTTAAAAATAGTTAAAAATAGTCTCCAGATATGTTGTTTGATAACAACTAATTTAAAAAATTCTAACTAAACTACTGTGTGTCAGTAAGTAAAAAATCCATAAAATGATTCTGATTTCGGGCCTTTTAAACTCCTTACAGTTCCGCTCTTCAGCTTTGACTGACTGGTTGATAGCTAGCCTTGATTTTCTTGACTGAAGACAGGATCCATTATACATTTTTTGTGTAAAATATATAAAACAGTGCTTACTACATAATATGTAAAATTCTGACGTTATGGGTATTTAAAATAGAGACTTCACAGTAGAATATTTAGTAATCATAATATTTTTTTATACATACTTCACTGTACTTTTCTACAGGTATACATACTATAATAATATTCTTTTATGGAAAAGGATATCAAATGTTGAAGTATATAATCAAAACAATGAGCCATATAATCACTTTTTATGTCATGTCATTATTATTATTCTTTTTCGTTCAGTTTGTACAAGGGAAGCGAGAAAGGAGAACAATTATGTAGTATATACACAGTATTACACAAGTCTAAAAAATATTCTTATGTTGCAAAAAATAATATTACACGGTGTAATTTACACATGAAAAATGGCAATTTATAAAACATAGAAATAGCAAAATGCTTGCAATACTACATTGGTTATCATTTAGTAAATGTATAAAACACAAAGCTCTATATTATATAACATGTTAAAAACTGCAAAAAAAAAAATTGGCGTTAATTGATTAAAAACAGAAAGACTGACAAAACAGAATATGAGAAAGTTTTCTTTTTATCTTAAAATTACAGTAAAATTACTAGAATTCATTAGAATTTTATATGCATAACAAATTGTGTAGGAAAAGTATAATATATTTTGGGAGTAATCTACAGTTTTATCCTTAGAAAATAGAACCATATTAGGAGATTACTATTAATAATATAATACACATTTCAAAAAAATGTTTTACATAATATACTTCCAAATAATTATTATCCCTGACTCCTGACGTTCGAGCACATTCATGCATTTTATGTTTTATTTCAGAGAACTAGAAAACTAGAAAAAAAGTAAACTAATAATATAATTATTACAAGTTCAGTCAAGTTTCAAATACCTAGATATTGTGTAATATTGTAGCTTATAATATTATAGAGTCTTTATGAATTGTAAAATCTGAACATAAATATCGAATTAAAAACTGGTAGTCCTTGGGAGGCTACTATTAAAAGTTAAAAAAAAGAGGCTTTAGTCTCATATTATAACTACTGCTATCGTATTCATGTTTCATGAATATCTTTCTTCTTGTAAACAATGATGAGTTTATGGGACGCATCCACAACGACAGGAATTTTCAATCCATCTATATATTTACATCAAATAATATTGCAAAAATTGTCATATTATTATAATCAGTATAAATGAACTTGCGTGGATTTGGTATATGTATAATGATGAATGTATGGTTATAACTAATTAATATGATTCATGAAGGTGAATATATGAGACTTAAATATTTTAACAATAGAATAATTAATAATTTTAGTAATTTTAATGAAATTTATAGTACCACAAATATATTATGACATAAAAAAATACATAAAAATGAAATGAACTAAAATGTAGCTATACTTACTAATAATACGATCCTCAAACTCTTCAACAGTAACCTCAGACTTTGCAACAATAGGTGAGTTGTTATTATTATTATGAGCAGTATTAGCATAGTCACTCTCTTGCTGCATGTTCAGAAAATCGACAACGGATTTCATATTTTGTCGAATATCTTGCTTAAAACCGTCTAATGTACATTTACCTGTCTGTAATTGAGCAAGGGATAATTTCCAACAACGTGAACCACCAATATGATTTGAATCCTAATCAATCAAGAATGATACACAAAAAGTTATTGTATTTTGTAGAATAATTTTAATGGATTGCATTATATTATTTTACATAAACATTTTTTAAAGGCACTTGTCACTTCAACGCTTTTATATTACAACGCATAAATACATTATACATTAAATAAAGAAATGTGTAGATCTTATATATAATTGCATTTTTTTACATATATTTAATTTTTCAAAATCTTTTATAAATCTTACCATTGTCATAGAATCATCCAAGTCCATCGTGTCCATCTGCTCTTCCGATTCTTCCGATTTAATACTGACATCCATAATGACCTCGTCGTTCAGATTCTTGTCAACAACTTCTTTTTTTTCCTCCGTAATCACTTGTTTCGATGCAAAACTCCGGATCCAAATGAAATAATAGAACGGAGCCACAAAATAAAATAATAATAACTTTAACACTTTGTCACTGATTCGCTTAATAAAAGTCATCATCTTAACTATCTTCAGTAAATTGAGTTAAATATATCTTACGACTGCAAATGCAAAATTGCTATAATATTTACTAAACTACGAAGATCTCTAAAACGTATTTCTGTTCTTGTCTTGACAAGACTGAATTCAAAAGCATCGATGCCCGCAAAATCACTTCACCCCGTTTGCTGAATTTTATATGTAAGTACATAAGTACATACATAAAGATCATTTTTTGCATTAAAAAAGTGATTTTCTTCATAAAATGATATTTTGCTGTTTTCTAGTTTTCTAAAATCATTGGAATAGAATGAAAAAGGATACGTATGATTACATTTAGAGATACATCTATCCCACATACATAATGTACCAGAATACTGTAAAAAAAGTGGTAATTACACTTCACACATACTTAGTTATTTGTGTATATCTCCTGTTTATATGGAATACTTTCTTTCTTTTATCGGTGGATCCATTAGTTATTATTTATACTGTTTATGCATTTTCCCATTATTTATAAGCATAAAAATGCACCCAGAATCCAGAGTTGTAGTACCTATGTGTGTGTAAGTAGTAAGTACCCTGGTGTGATAAGAACCTTTTCGCTTTGTTGGTAAAAGGTATTGACAAATGGAGAGGCGTTCAGTTTTTTTTTAGTAATTTTCATTTTACCCAAAACTAAGAATATTATAACAATCATAATTTTTGTCATTAACATGAGTGACACTTTCTACACATGTTATATATTTACATAGGAATGGTTTTTCATGGAATGAAGAACGTGTGCAATCTGTGTTTAAATAGAGAAGCTCGACTTACAAAAGGACTTTGTAGGTCGAAAAGCAAAACGTTTAGGAAGTGATTATTGTCTAGATTACTCTGGTCATTGCACACACATTCATTCATACATCCATACATACGTAGGTAAGCTGACACAGAGGTGTATGTCAGAAGGTGAGAGGGTTTATTTTTATAAATAAAAACTCTGTTACCTTTGGCTGCTACAAAACAAAATGTGCATTTTATAATGATACACTAATGTGCATATGAATTAGGATATCAGGGACTGAACTAATATTTCTTAAAAATTTTGAGTCTTTTTACATGTACATATAATAATATAATATTATGTAGAACACGCAGTTTGGTCAGTACAGTGTAGATTTAGAGCTAAAACATTTGAGCGTGAATACACGATTAATGCATTTAACCAATATTTGTATAAGATAAGTACATAGAACGAAAAACTAGCATACTACATACTTACATCTTACATTTATACATTGAGCATTGTTGCTGTTCCTTTGTTTCATGTTTGCTCATTCCTCTAGACTCTAGACAGAAAGTGAGAGAGGACAGTTGACCACATGATTAATAATGGATTTTATCAGTATTTCTCTGTGTTTATCTGTAAAAGGTATTTTCATGACAATAGTGTGTGTGTGTGTGTAGTGTGTAGTGTGTGCATAACATGCATATATCCACCATCGTCATTACCTGTTTATACATAACTTTTCTGTTTATAGTACTATACATTTAGGTCCTCTGTGCTTCATTCCTTTCTCTTTTCTCTATTCCAACAAATGAACTTATCAAGTTAACCATCATCCATTAAGTGACACGGGGGATACAGGGAACTGGAGAAAAATTCTTGGAGCACACCATCAAGTGTCACATGAACGTGGTGAGAATTTCTTTGGAGCTATTCTATAGAAAGAAAGAAAGGAAAATGTTGCAATAAATAGACATCCATTGGTATAAATGGATTCTACACTGTTCACAGTTGTACTTTTTACATTTAACATGTTTCCTGCTTTTCTCATAATGTCTCTTTTTCTAACTATAGAAAATAGAAAGAGCAAGATGAAGCATCTCTACATACTATTTTTTTTTGTAAAAGTCAGTGTAAATAAAAAAATACAATTTTCAAACTTCCAACTTTGAGACAGGTTTTCTGTTTGAAGGACCCCACAAAAGCAAACAAGTGAAGTATTCAATAATAATACATAATACCTTTATGTGTGTATGAATTGTCCCTTAAAAAAACAAGAATGAAACATGTCAAATCTCTTTACTATAACATTTTGGTGTAAAAATTATATAAATAATGATAGTTAGCTCATGTAGAGCGTTATGAACATTCAAGTACCAAAGCATTGGCTTTTTCTTGTAACTTTTAATTTGTAAGGTAATTTGTACTTCAGTTTCTTGTGTTTAACTTCTCATTAAACAAACATCCAGCATTTCCTGTACTGTTGTGAACTATGCTTGACTTACATTACAAATTACAATGCAACCGATAATTATTATAGAAACATTTCATTTTTGCCATTTCGTGGTTTCACCATTATCACAACTCTGTACTTTGTAATGAGTACTTTATAAAATTTAAAATATGCAGATAATTATGACACAGAATACAGAACAAAGAAAAAGGAGCAATAGCTTATTTTTTGTGAAAGCTCAAAGAAGCAAAAGAAAATAGAAAACCTAAACATGGTATGAAAAATAAATGAGTAGAACCTACAGTAGCAGTAATGGGTCATATTGTAAATTGTAAGAATATAGCATCCTGCCTCCTCCGTTGTGACTTTTCTTCTTCTTCAGGATGATTTAGTTTACCAAGTGCCTAGGTGAGGTAAAGTCCAAAGAAATCATGGAGAGTATGAAAGAGTGTAATATATTATATTCTAATAAACTAAAAAGAGGCAGTACGTTCAGGCCACCAAGAAGACCAAGATGAAGAAAATAAAATGTTATGCACTTGTTACTTGTATGTTAAGTTGCCAAGTGAAGTACAGTAAACAACAAAACAGAAGCTGACAAATCTTAAAAATACTTACATAATAGTACTTTAAATAAAAATGTGTAAATAGTAAATATACTTGTATACATGAAGTATAGATAATACAAACTTTGCCTGCATCTTCAATAAAGATTCTTCATATTTTAGTATAATATATATGTTATATGTTTACACCTTTAGATTTTAGATGCACTTGAAACTATGAGCTAGGTCCCATTTACTCCCTTCCTTCCTTACTTGTATGCTTTAAACATTTATGGACCATTATTTTTTACTTATTAGCATAAATGCATAGACAAACAAAGCAGCGTGTAAACGACTCATTACTTACGTAGATGAAACTAAACTGAAGATAGATATCTCTTACATTTTTACTCACACGTTAACAAAAATTCATGTATATTATACAAAAGAAAAGCAATGTTCACTGCTGCACAAGACAAGAGTCACGCGTAAAAATGTAACAGCTAGTAATGCTTAGTTTCGTAGTTCATACTGATTACAGAACAATAGACGTTTTTTTAAAACTAGAGTAAGGTTTTTTTATAGTTCGTTCTTCGTTTTGTATTTTGTACTTTATACACAAAACATAAGCAGTGACATTTTGATAAGATTTAGCTCTTTTTTGAAATTATTTTCCTATTTGCTACGATGCACGATTTATTATTGAATATTTTTCTATAAAAATTACCGTTTGCAATTTATACAATAATTTGTCGGGTAAATAGGAATTACGGATAACCATATTCAGCTATGTGATTTAGTGAAAATTTGTAAAGGATGACAAAGCAAGCATCTATCTATAATTAAGACAAGACATTGATTTTCCATCACAATTGATAATTTACAGTCCAACATCCAACGGACATCGCTGCGTGTGATTTCATTTGGACATTTGATTTATCGATTTATGATGTTATAGGGAGCGCTTTTCTGGTTCAGTCTAAATTCTCAATGCAAGAATCCAATTGAATGTACAGAATAAATACTAAATACACAGTGAATAAAGTTTTACACACTCAGAAAAATAAAATAAGCCATGAGAATAAACGGACAACGGTACAAATTTCCACTATGGATTATGTAGTTACAATAGTATTAACTTATGACTCTTTGAAGGCTGGCACACTTGAGACTTGAGACTGGAGACATGAGAAGCCTCTTTTTCTTAAGACTTGAAACGCTTTTCTCTACATGCATATTGAGTAGGTGACACAATATACGAATATACACATGTATATTTTGTACACTTTCTTGCCTTTCCAACGGAAGGTAGATTTGGAGTCTAACGAATGACGGATGAGCTTTAGATTACTTCTTCCTCTGCAACCTACAGCAACGTGTCATAAAATTAACAATTACCAATGACCATTTTGTCAATTTATGTATGTATATATGCAATATGCACCATACTATGCTAACTGAAAATCTGGAATCTAGATCATTGTGCAGTTGTATCAATGTGTGTGTGTGTGAAGACTTTTGTAGCTGAAACGAAACGTTAAGCGTGGGTGATCCATCAAACTGTGCAAAGGAAATAATAGATGAGATATTTATGATGTACCCATCTTTTGTGTGGAATGAAAAGAAAGAAGCAGGGAGGGAACTGAGAAAAACAATGTATTTGACTAATAGATGGAAAATAAATAGGTAGTCCGGACTCCGGGATTTACAGACAAGAGCCAAGAGACAAATCATCGTAGTGACACAGAAGCTCTTTGACAATTCAAAAATATATAAAATTTAGGTTAACATTCACGTTCATGCTTCAAGATTCAAGATTGCAGACGAACTTGAATTTTTGACACAACAGCCTACACTCTAAACTCTATACTCTATACTGTACATGAGAATGCATCAATGTACGAAAGTCGTAAATTCTCTGTACAATGTACATATGATATGGACTATGGACTATGCACAGCTCTTAGTCATCCTTCTCTTGTATTCTGTATTTGACATGATCACTGTGAAGCCCATGCTGTAATATTATGCATCATCTATTACGTACTTTGTACTTGTAACTTGTACAGAAAAATGACCTTAAATTCTCTTGGTATTTACCCAAGATCCAGGGTTTGTGATTGTTGATTCTCATTCCTTTTGCTTTTGCGTTTTTCCTTACATACACATGTATACATTGTGCATTCTCTCATCCCTGATGTCTCATGTCCATGCCCTGGACTGACTCTCTACGTATACAAAATACACACCATGGACCACGAATAAAGTATAAAAGGCATCAGAGGGGGAAAAGGTGTCGTAAAGTTTTACGGTAAAAATGCAACATCCTCAAAACTCAAAACTGAAAAGTCCCAAGTAGTAAATCTTTCAATTTGAAACAACGAGACACAAGTCAGTTTGAGTTGGAGTTGGACCCACTTGTGAGAGGAAAAGCTTCAGCTTCTCTTCTTGCTTGTGTCTTGCTTGTGTCTTCGTCCCCTTCAAATTTCAAATGACAACAATAACAACAGAGTCACCAGAATTCAAGATTATGTATTGTATTATATGTAGCTCTGTTTTTTCAAAGAATTCCTTTTAGAAAATCTTAAAATCTGTAGGAATACATCATTTTTGGTCTTTTCACTCTCAAGGGTTTTTAGGATTATTTACTTTTTCATATGTGTTCTAGCAAAGCTATAGACATATTTGTACAAGCTAACTGAAATACCAGTAACTTGTGACTTGTAACTGCTTAGGTGGAAAAGATGAAAATTGTACTTTGCACTTATAATGTACACTTTTTAAATGTTAAATGCAAATGATAGCATTATGGCTTTTATGAAATAACGCGAATTTGGATGGTAAGTGTACTGATATTTTTCACAGCTCATATTCTTTAGTTTCCATTTTAATATCTGCAAATGATGAACTACACTTTGTACTTTGTACTGTGTACTGCTTGGAGGAGAGACTCTTGCTTGTGTCTCCAAAAATTTCCATAACTAAATAAATAAGGTAGGCACATTTGTTGGCTTCCTTTTCTATTTTGTTTTTCCTTAAGTACCTAAACCCTTAAGTATTATCTTTTGTAGACCATAATATATATCTAATATCTATACGATTATGATAAAACGTCTTCTGTCTTCTTGTTACTTTATGTTACCTGATTTCCTACAACCTACAACTGTCGTCTTTCTCTCTCTCTTGCCTGACTTATTTACTAATGTTGAACGTCCCTGTCATTACAGATAGATAGTGAGATATGACTGCCTCTTTACATTTGGTGTCTCTGACGTTTGTCTTGTCTCGACTCTCCACTCTAGACTCTGGACTCTCGACGCTTGACGCTCGACATAAGATAGTGTCTGCCAGCCTGGTGACTTTTTTCACTTGGAGCTTATTTATGTCGTTAGTGTTCATGTTTTTTTTTTTAACTTTTTATTTCATTTTTTCCTCCATACATTTTTGCTGTGCGTCTACCATCTACCATCTACGGTGTACTCGTCTATGTATGTATATTGCATGAGAAAGGAAACAGCTCATGGATACGTATTTTTTATCATTTAAGCATGTACTATGCTAGATGCGAGTTTACATAAAAATATTTGATTCTGCTTCCGATTCCCTTGTTCTGCTCACTACACCTTATTCTGAACATTAAAGTAAACAATAAATAGTAACATCAAATGGAATAAAAAAAACATTACAACATGTTAAAAAGTAAAAAAGCTGCTGGACACAGAACACAGAAACTAAAGTAAATATTAAAAAAACATCCTCTCCACTCCCACACTCTACACTCTAGTTATTTATTTATATCTATTTATATTATATTTCAACTTGTATTTTGATGTAATATGAAGCCAAGTATGCATATATGTACGTATGTGCGTAAGATTCTTTAATGTGTTTAAATAAAATCAGGAAAAGGTTTTTATCGTATAACTGGATCCTGGATTCATAGAAAAAGATAAAAATTACAAAAAGCAGGATCTTCATGTGTACTCCTGTTACACTTGAAGCTTGAACCTTGGATCTTGAATGAGAAGATGAAATAACAGCTAAACAAGAAAAATGGGTACCCATTATTTTTCGATATCTTGCAAACTATCTCAGTCTTTGTTTCTTAGTGTAGATAGTAGATAGGTACTGGAGTTGCTAGATGTTAAACTCGCTTGTTACTTGTTAGGATCAAGAATCAAGAATCAAGACCAAGACAACAAGAACAAAAACGAAAATGACAATGAAAACAACGAGAAGGATCACCAAAGATTTGGTAGAGTAATATATTTATAAGTGAGATTGTTGCTGCTCCTGTCTTTTTTAACAGTTTCCATGTAATTTTTACACAGCATTGTGTATAGCGTGTACACATAAGATGCATGCAAGAGTCTCTTCCCTATCTTTTTCTATCTGCGTGTGACAATCACGAAAGAAAATGAGGAAAGAAGACGAAGACACTCGAAATACCTGTCTTTGAATTTTAGGCACTAGACTCGACAAGATGAGAAAGGAAGAAAAGAAATACGGAAAGAAAGAGAGATGCGGGAAAGAGAAACATGTACAGTAAATAGTAAGAGAAGACACACTATATTATGTGTTTCTATTTCTACACTAGACTCTAGACTTAAGAATCGACACTACACACTACAAACATACAACATACAGTCAACAGTTGGGGGTACAACCAAAAATCTATGTTATGGAAATCCATGCAAGGGAAAAGGAAGACGAACAAGAAGAATAGGAAGAAGAAATCTAAAGTCACTCCACTCCAAAATCCAAAACTTCATTGTCTACCTGTAGGAAGTCCAGTCCAGTCCAGTTCATTCTGTGCTGGATTTTGGATAGTCAAAAGTCTCTTGATTCTCAAAACTCAAGACTCAAGACTCAAGTCTCAACAGTGTTCAACAAACTATTACACTTGAACAATAATACATATGTGCATTCACATTCATGGGTAAAAGATGCATGTAAATTGTAAATAAATACAGGAGACAGATAGAAATAAACACAGAGGTCTCTTCACTCTTCACTCTTCAATCTCTCTCTCTCTCTGTGTCTGTTTCTCTGTTTCTCTCTTCTATGCATCTTGGATCTTGGATGTTGGCCAGTCAAGTAGTTAATGTTGAAGGAAAAGAAACCTTGCTCGACCTCCTTCGTCCCTTTTTCTCCATGTGACTGTGAAGAATATGTATATTTTATGTAGAATATCATATATATTATGTATGTGTGTATTTAGTATTTGGGTATTTATGTATGGAACGGCTATTGTATGCATGGCATTGTGTTGTGTCCAGCAAGACAAACAAAACAAAACCAAACCAGTCACTATTATAAAAACTACTACAAATACAAATACAACTACCATCAAATGCTAAATACTCTGCAGGACGGTCCATCCACCATCTACTTCTACTTATTGTATGTACATTCAAAGTCCAAAGGAAAAAGAAGAAAGGCAGGTCTGCGTATATGCATGTACAATGTACAATGTACATGTATTATGTATGCATGCTTGTGTAGAAACAAGAAGAGGGTGAAGAACAAGTAGGAGTAGTAAAGACAGACAGAGAGAGAGAGAGAGAGAGAGAGAGAGAGAGAATGACGTCTCGCTCTTTTCCTTTCCTTTTTTTCCTTGGGAGGGTTTTGGATTAAGCAAAAAGAACTCAGTCAGACTTTTTCAGTTGACAGTAAGACCTCTGTCTATCCACATCTACATACCTCGCCGTTCGACGTTCACCGTTCACCGTCTTCCCTCGTTTTCCATTCCATTCCATGATTTGGTTTGGTTTGGTTTGTCTGCTTGTTGCTTGATCCTCGTTTGTTCATTTGATTCAAACACGTACACTTACTTTGTAGACATTCAACATTGAATTTCAAAATCAAACACATCATCTTGTTATCATTTCAAATTATTAGCTCAACCAACGAATCCTCAGTCATACACGCAGCATTGCGAGTTACACGCATCCACATCCTCATCCTCGTTTACTATTTTTTATTGGAAATATTACGTTTTCCTATTCAATACGTCTACATTCTACATGTATAAAATCATTACAGTGAAAAGTGTTCTAGCAGTCAGTTAGTATTAAATATGAACGTTTGTGTACTGTGTATTGTGTACAACAGAACCTCTTACAATTTGAAACATTGAACTAAACTACTGCTTCTACTAGTTCTACTCTTGTGTAAAAGCACAGAAATGTGAGTATACAGGAGAAAAAGAAAGAGTAAGTGAATATGTATACTTGTTGAAAGGATTTTGAAAATACTAGCACCATTTTCATCATCATCAACATTCAACATTGGAATCAGGAATCAGCCCTGGTTTTCCTCATTCATTTGTTTGTGTAAGGAAAATCATGCTTGTTGAAAGCATCAGGAGCAGGAACTTCTTGTGGTTGGGAGAAAAACTCTGGAAAATTATATACTTTGTTTCTGTTTTGTGTGTGTGAGCAAGTGAGAGGAGACGTTAAAGAGATAGTGGATTGGGGAATGGAAAAGTGAATGGAAGGAAATGATAATAATAATAATAATAGTACTAATAACGATGGTACTGTAATTGTAAGAATATTATTATGTGATTTTCCATCTGTCTATTTATCTGCAGTGCATTTGTAGATAATCCGGATAATATTTGATTTTTGATTGATTCTCATCTTTTAATTTTTTTATCCTCCTTCACCTTCTCCACGCTCTATCATCTGTAATATTGAATATTGAGTATTGAACTTTGGTCTGGTCTGGCCTGGTCTGGTCTGTGTTATCTATTTCCATTTGATATTTGATAATACTTGATCCCTATGTCCACAGTTCACAGTCCACACGCAGAAGTTTCAATTTATTTCAAAGAAGAAGTAGAAGACCAAAAATCAAAAGTGAGACTATTTGATCTCGTTTTGAAATAAATCCTCATCCCATACTCATAATAATAACTAATAACATACATAAGCCGACGTAGAGACTTGAAGTTGAAATTCTTCTGTGACTAAAGTTTAACATCAACAGATAATATAAAGTGTAAAGTTATAACAAAAATAATAATAATTCTTTTTCCTGCATCGTTTTCGTATTTTGGATTTTCTATTATTATTTTAATTCCATAAAAATATAATACAGGAATGAGAACTGTAAAAGAAAACTAGAAGAAAACTATATAATTTACCTTTTACTCCATTATCTACCATTTATTATACCTCTTTCATTGTTGAATGTTTATCATTCATTCACCAAAAGAAAAATAAGAAGAAGGAATTCCGACAAACACTTTAAATAGTTTTGACTTGTATCTTGTCGTGACGACTCATCTTTCAGCTCTGGTTTTGTTTTGTGGGCAGCTCGTGAAGATTTAACATGGAGAAGAATGAGACCACGTTGAAGCTATAAATTCAAACAATGTGCTTTTCTCTCACTCTCCCTGTATTATGAATTGATGCCGGTGTGGTATTGTGTATTGTATGGATTATCCATCGATAATAATAATAACAACCGTGAAAACAAGCTGTGCCTTAAAAAAACTTCTGGATTTTTAGTTTGGCTATCTTTGGATCTGTTTGTTTTGAGTTTTGAACTATAACTCCAACTCCAACTTGTTGCATTCATATGTTTTGTGCCATACATTGTGTATGATACATGTGATGTTTAATACATGTATGGAGACAGTAAAAATCGGATTAGTCAACTGGAATTTATTTATTTCATCTGTAACATAAACAAAAACTGCTGGTGTTTGTGTTTGTGAAAAAAGTAAAGAGACTCCGATTCAATATTTAATACAAAGGTAATTACTATTTTCTATTTTTCTTACGACTTACGACTGATGGTTTTTGTACATACACATACATGTATATTCAACGTTAAAATATAGACCATGCCTTGTACGTATTTTGGTTTTTTTTCTATTTCTTCCTTCTTTCTTTCACTAAAATCTAAACTTTACAAATAGGTACTCATTCAATATTTCCTTTGGAATTTCCGGTACCGGCAATAAAATGATTCACATTTCATTCATTTGATTCAATTCCAGTAGTCAGTAGTCATACAATATCCGTGCAATCGTCAAGAGACAATAAAATTATGTACACCCTACACTGCACACTATACACTAGATACTAGACACAATACATCATGCAATAAACGTTAAAGAGTAGAGTAGATTTATACAAAAGGCATATAAATTAAATTAAATTGACATGATGTACTTGTTCCCCGACTACTCATTACCCATTACACAGTACACATGGCAAAACAAGGCAAAATTCTATTGGAGGATGAATCCCTTTAATTATACTCTACACTCTATACACTTTGATGTTTGATGAAATTGGTAGTTAACTTCAAAAGGACAGGAAAAGATTCTCCCATCATCTTGTTTTTATTTATACCAACTACCAACAATTCAGGTAAATAAAGGGGAGTATATTATGACGAAAGTCATAGTAGACGGTATGTCGATATATCTACTATCTACTCACATGTAGATTCACATTATGTATGACACAGTCATTGTCAAATCAAAGGCGGGTGCCGACAGTCGGTAGCTAAAAAAGAAAAGGGATGCTTAAAATGTTGTTAAATAAAATAAACTGGTACCTCAACACTCTACACTCTACACTTTTACAATTCACATCATTTTCTGTCTGCTGTCTGTTGTCTGTTGCATACATTATATGTACATGCATTTGTCTATCGAGAGTCGAGTTTTGAGCGTCGGGAGTCAAAGTCTTGAGTCTTGAGTCCTCCTCTTCTGATATGATATTTCTATGAATGTAGTAAAATGATCCGAGTTTTACTACGAGAACACGACTACTTCTTCTTCTACTTGAATAACAACAAGTATTATTTAGCAACCAGTCACCAGAAAAACTATCCATAATCACAGACATGGTGAATGGTGAATATGGCATTTCTTTTCCTCTTACACGATGTATGTAACTGGACTATTTACATACTAAATTCTACATTCTATCTGTAAATGCTATTTCATTTATAGGTTTGAGCTGTCAAGTTGAAGTAAAATTGTGAGTAGAGAGCCGCGGTAATTTAATGTCTAATTATTTACAACAACAAATGAAATATAATTTATAATATAATATAATACATGCTAAACATTAAACACTAAATAACATCAAACATGCGGAACGAAGTATGAATCCTGATATTTATTTTTCGAATTTCTCCACGTCTTCTCTTGTTACAGTAATGACTCCTTTTCTCATAACCTGTGGTGATAATAATAATAATGTAACGGCGAAGGTAAATAGGGCGGGCGGCACTGTTTTACTCTCTGTTTTACTTTTTACTTTTCTCAAGAATACCCGCCCCGTCCTTTGAACTTGACTCGGATACGATAACTATGTTGTAATTTACAACTTGTAAATTCACAGATGTACAATGTACAGTATACTTAGTAAACGCACTTATGTGTTATGTGTTTTGTGTCTTCTGTTATGCGTAAGCCTCTGAACACGTGCGCTGAACCGATATGAATTTTCACAAAAATAGTACTGCTGCTTTATACTTGATGCTTACGCGTATTCTAAATTCTACATTCTACATTCAAGAGTCTACATAAACTTGAATGAAAGTTAAAAGTATCAACGGTTAGCGGTATTTTCACATTAAAAATTGTTTATACAAACAAAAATGCGTACAACGTACAATTTTATTCACTATTTATGCTATGTAAATATGTGTGTAGTGTGGTGTGGAGTGTACATAATTTTATTTTATTACCCAGTTATTTGTTATTTGGTTTACATATTAACACAATGTAATTTGTAATGTGTAACTTTATTTAATTTTTGTTTTACTTTTTTAACGTGGTTTATTATGCCTTGGTAAATATTAGAGGAGAATAGGCAACTAGCATATATTGTACTGGTATATTCAAATTATACTGAAAATGACTATTAGTAAATATAATATAGAGATCAACCATCAACACAGATACACAGTATTTTATGCTTTGAATCTGTTGATGAGACAGTTGTACAGCAGGGAGAATGGGTATAGAAATTTTATATATCATTTATGATTATGATTACAGAAGCATAAACACAGAGATTAGATGAATAATGGCAGTAATAAGGATTGATGATGTTGGAAACCACTAGGAGCAAATGGAAGATCAAGATGATCCAGTATCTTGTACATTGTACATAGTATAAATATGACAAGATGTAGTATGCTTTGATGCGATTTCATTACATATTACATAGCGCCATGATGGTAGTGCTGGTTAGTCGTTGTTGGTGGTTGGTAGTTGGTGGAGATTTGAAAAGCACATCATTTATTAAGTGATAAATACTGTGTGACCACCACGTCTGACAGGTGTATAATTAATGGAATTAGTGACAGGCGTGTTAAAAAATAAAAAGAAAGAGAATGAGACTGAGGAGAAAGGACGTGAAATCAAAAGCAGAAAGACAATCACTAAATGATCATGGCACGTGACACCATATACCATACACAAACACAAACACATCAAAGTCATACGTATTCACTGAGTTTTCACAATACCAATACCAATACCAATGATGATGATGACGACGTGTTGATGAGGATGATTTAGTTCTGACTCAATTAATTAATTAGACTCAAATGATGCAATGTTTGTTTATTGTGCATAACATTTTGTATGTTGTAGTATCCAATGTACAAACATTTTATACATTGGTAGATGCATGTGTGTGTGTGTGTGTGTGGCAAAGACTGGAGCCTGGCTGGTGTCATTTTCATCATTATATTGGATTTATGATGGGTTGACTGTATAAACCCACAGGCTATAATATTATGTAGATACTAGCTACGGTGAACGGTGTATGTACGGTGTATGTGCCTTACATTTATATCATCACGCTCCACAAAATTATACTCCTTTTCAGCCTCTTTTACTTTTACACAATTGTTTTACAACCTCAGCGTACTCTCGTTGTATCCTGTATCAGAACGGGCTTAGATATATCAAAGTACTACGTCCTCTAAAAATACAGTACAGAATGCATCACCTTTTCTCCATGTTGAGCTGTCAGGTATATAAATCATAAATTATTATTACAGCTACCCTCAGCAAGTCTCTAGATTCTACATTCAAGATTCAAGATACTAGACTCTAGACTCTAGACTCACAAAAATCATGGAAGACAATCATAATACCAATGCAGTGCAATGCAATGTGATGCGAATACTTAAGTGCATGAGAAGACCAAAAGGAGTAAAATATACTCTAAATACTTTTACTTATCACTCTCCAAGTTTGTCTAGATAAATAATAAATATTAAATAATAAATAAATAATACGTGATTCGTGTATTATTGAACTTTAATTGTAGAATGTAGAATATAGAACAAAACTTTCAATTTCTTAAAAGGTATAAATTTTCCAAATGTACACAAATAAGTACGCCATGGACCCTTATTCTGTGTTCAGTATTCTGAATTCTGCAACGTGATATTTTATATAACATGTACAATGCACATTGTAGATTATACATGAATTAGTCCGTGGCTTGCCCTGCCCTGCTTGTTCTTCATCTTCAGCTCTCCGTCTCATCCATTTCGTCATCTACTGGCACTGGCTTGACATGACTTGAAGACTTGAGATGAGAGAAGACAGGCTTGAGACTTGAGACTCGAGACTTGACATGACAGGGGGATGAACAAACCATTACCTAAACATAAACTTGGATGTAGTTGATGACCCCGTAAATATTTTTCATTTTTCCTTGTTCACATTACCAGCTCTTTCAGAGTATAAATACCCTTCAATCCTCAACACAGTGTACATAAAGTTGGGGACACACACATGCACACTTTAAATTATGGACGTCATCCACTAGAGAAAATATATAGTTAGGTAAAAGATTTTTTATACGGAATACTGAAGGACGAAGGACACACATCCACAGTATCTGGTATCTAGCATCTAACATCAAGTGTCTAGTGTCTAGGAAAAGTCGTCGACTATTCCAGGTTTCAGGGAGACCCTTCAAAATGAATTCAATATACATCCTTCGTGTAATATGTACTATGTACTACTATTGGATATTGGACAGAGGAAAAGAAGCATCGCATCATCTTACGCAACCCACAACAGCAACCTACCTTAACTTACCTTAATCACAATGGGATGCGTTCACTTACTTAACTTTGTCCATGTTCCATGTACATATGTATTCCCACAAAAACCATGGACGCATACATATATACATAGTACGTATGTATGTTCACAGAGAAAGAGGTAGAGATAGATTGTGGGTATGAAAATGAATAGGGATGGAACTTGAGCATTGAGCATTGAGCACAATGACAATGGAAGAAATGAAGGGAAAAATAAGAATGAAATCTGATGGATTTTGGTTAGGTTTAGTTTGGTACGTGGATGTAGATCCTCCTTTTCTTCTCTCTCTCTCTTTCTTTCTTTTACTCTGTCAGTGTCTCCGTGTCTCCTCTTACACAGAATTTCTGGATTCATTTATACAAGAAACACTTGGAAAATTTGAGCCCAGATCCTCATCTCTCCACAATTTTTCTATGTATTCTATGTATGCATCTAACAATAAGAGCAGATGTATCTAAAATCTAAAGTGTACACAGGTATAAGAATAAGACTGCGGATACGGTTTTATATATATATTGTATATAGTACACAGTCCATAATATATCGTATTGCATATTGTGCGATGTGCCAGGCATAAATAAATAAGAGAGAGAAAGAAAAAAAAGAAGAAGAGCGACTTTATTCCTATGAAAACTTTGTATGAAAGAAGGTGTCAGGCTGAGAGATTTGGAGGGTGGGAAAGGCTGTCAGCTTTGACAAATGTAAGGTCAAAATGGAGCTTCTTCTTGCCCCTCTCCTCTTATTCTTCTTCTCAAGGGTTATCATACAAAGAGCTCATCATGTCCATTTATTTATTTTTGCTTCCAACCCAACGAGCTTACTCACTCAAAACTCAACTCAAACTGGACTGACCTACGTCGACGAATTGCCATTATCCATTTTATATTATGTTTACATCTCCATATGCAAGTACACATAGTAGAATCTAGAATTCATACATTAAGCCCTTTCTCTCTCTCTCTCTTATAAAATAAAGAACGGACGACAGCAATGTAACTGTATCCATTTTCCTCATGAAAATTCATTTATCTTGATAAAAATAAATGACTTGAGAGTTGAAACTTGAAAGGAAGGCCCAAATGGCAACTTTTGTCTTTTGTCTAGGGTATTTGATTACAAAGTCAGAATAATTGATTTACATTTGGATGGTTAATGGTAAATTGTAAATGGAAAATGGAAAAGGGGGCAGGCAGTAGCAGAAGCAAAACTAATCAGGATTCCTCAAACTGCACAATACACAATATCTGTCTGTACACAACTAAACTATTCTCAATTCTCATGCTATTTAAAATTCTTGGAACGACAAAACTTTTGGATTGGCTTGAATTTGATTGGATCGGACGAATGTAAAATATTCCACGTAGACTACAAATGCAAATCAATGTAATGATATTCTGTCCCCTTCATTTAGCATTCAGGACTACTGATTTCAAATCAGTTGTCACCAGTCACCAGTTCATTTAAATTATTTAAGACAGAATCAAGAATCTAGAATCGAGGATCGAGGATCGAGAAAACACAGTAAAGTTTGTATAACAACTTTAAACAAAATTCTAATTTTTGTTCTTTGCATTTCAATTTCTGTACGAAGGGAAAACATTGAAGGACATCAACAAGAGAAACAGCAGGAAAATACAAAGTTCTAATAGTGCAATCGAATCAAATTTGACTACATTTTTCTTACCTTGCTGTTTTGCCTTGTTCGTTGCTGGTTGCTCGGCAGTCATTACCATTATCATTACCATTACAATTACACATGACACATGGTAATCTATTGCAACTGAAAACAGAGATGGTATTAGTGATTTCTGATTCCTGAAGCACATACATTGTCGCTTTGTCGTGTCGTTTCTTTTGACGGAATTCAGAATTCAGAATGATAATACGGAATATGCAAGAAATTTTTGTGCTGTTTTGTACTTTTGTAGAATGTTTCCAAGTTGTAGCCGATGGTTGATGATCATCTTAAATTCGTCTTCTTGTCTCCCTATCATTTAATTTTATTGGTTTAACCTCCAGTATTTTGCCAACCCAATCTAATCACCAATCACTAAAGATCCTAATATAATAAATCTCACCACTTTGATTATAATGTCCATCCAAGTTTTGCAATTCTGACTAGTTATTCGCTACCTACATTGTCTACACAAACTACAGTATCAAGCATCGCTTTGAGTTTGATTTTTCCTCTTGATAGTTTACATTCTTGTTCATTCCATAATATGAAAGTAATGATAACGACGACTGGAATGGATGGTGGATGTACACAGCGAAGAGCAATATCTTCCTAGATCTTCTTAGAGCAATTAAAAGTGTTATTCCTTTCTTTATGTTTATTACAAGTACGAGGAATGATTACTGGAATTGAGGAATTGGAAATGAGAATGTCTTTTCTGTCCCTGTGTGTTCAATATCCAAATACTAAATACCTGCATGCAACAAGTTGTTGGTGTTTTTCCCTACTCATTACATTCTAGATACATTGTATTTTGTATTTTGTATTTTGTGTTGTTTATCAATACATGTTAGTTCATGAGTTTGGAGTTTAGAGTTTAAAGCCAATGCAGAGGAAACCAATGTAGTTAAAAAGATTGAAAATTTATGTGAATTTTGACATCATTTGCACATATACAAAGTTTTAGGAAAAAGCAATTCTTTATTACTACTTTAATTAATAAAATAACTTTAATCTTGAATTCCCTTATTTTTTTCTATATTTGCAGAAAGGCTGATGCTGATGCTGATACTGATTTGAAGTGCTGCTGGACCGGCCTTGAAAAGAATTACAGGAAAAATGTCCTTCAACTTAAATAATCAGTGTGCCCTCTTCTTCTTTGGTATCCTGACTGTCATCTCAACTCCAATTGTCACTGGAGACAGTCCACAAGGTATTATTTCTTGATTCTTGAGAATTCCCATTTCCCATACTGTTTTCTCCTTTTCAAGCTAATACCTGAAGCTTGAAGCTGCAACTTACATAACACATAATAAATACTTATGGAATGAAATGTTCACAGTCTTAAATGCTCTTATTGTATTAACTACCTTTTGTCGTTTTGTGGTTTGTGGTGAACACGTAAAGTTTTGATGACTCAAGTCTAAACTCTAAAGTCTCAAGTGTTTTTCTAAAATTTGAACAAATCCACCATCCTAATATGTTGCTCTTGTCTCTAGTATAAAGTATAAAATAAAGTAAAAATAAAGCAGTTGAAGCTGTGCATTTTGAATTGTGAATCCTCGAGAGTCGAGAGTCGAGAGTCGAGACTTTAGATTTAAGGAAGACAATACTATGTAGACTGTAGACGATAGAGGATGACAATTCATAAAAATCAAAGGAATGAAAAGAACAAGAGTCTCAACTTGAGACTCTCAAGTGCTTCAAGTCCTCAGTTTCCAGTTCCCAGTTCCAGACCTGTTTCAACACCCCAATTCTCTCGAGTTCTCTTTAGTGTTTTTATCCAGAATCCTCTCGAGTCTCAAGTCTCAAAACGTGAATTTAGAATTTAGAAGAACATTGACTTTTGTTAGCATCAGTATGATGTGTGATTTCATATTTATTTAGTGCGTACCTTCTGGCTTCTTGTCTTGTCTTGTCTTGTCTCATCATCCTAAACTCTAAACCCGAAACCCCTTTCACAGACAAACACAAATCCAGTAATAATAGCAATAATAATAATAATCATCGTCCTTAAGTCAAATGACTGATTCTAACTTCTAACTGGGACTTGCAATACAATTCATCATCTGATGTCTATACTCCATACTCCATATTCTACACACTGTGAGTTTAAAAAAGTACTTGAAAATTCAAAATCTTAGACATGGCACAATACCTGATTTTTAAATATAGATAGCTCAAGATTTGTAGAAACTCTTATTTCTCTAAACTCTAAACGAGCTCATTCATGAGCATTTGGCATTTGAAATACAGTAAAGGTTTTTGAGATGATAAAAGTTGAGAGTCGAGAAGAACAAGCAGAAATTATCAAGTGTTTTCTTGATACTTTGAAAGTTTGGAAATGCTTCAACAGCATACATTTTGTACCAATTTCCAATCATTTCAACGTTGTAGGTTGTAGGTTGTATGCTATATGCTGTATGACACAGGGAAAATCCGAGTATGCATTGTCCGTATCCATATTCAGAATTTAAGTCAAGGTGCTTTCAATACTTAATACATATTACGTGGAGGTGGATTTTTTTCCATGTTATAATTTCATAGTTTAACTTGAACTGGAAGGTGCAGATATGTACTTCCAAATAAATGAAGGGACGACTGTCTGGATACTAAAAAAGGATGAGAGTCAAGTCAAGAATCAAGAGCCATGTGTCTGTGTGATAACAATACAGTGGTTCTTGATGTGTCAGAGTGACAGAGCAAGAATCAGAGTTGAAAGTTGGAAAGTTGATATTATTTTTTCAAACGATCAACCATGTACATTGTAGTGAATTCAAGGAACAAGATACATAATATTATTTTAAAAAACTAAATAGAACATGGACTTGGAACTCCAAGCCCCAAACCCCAAACTCCAAGTCACACACACACACACTTACACAGGTAATTCTCTCTTCCTCTGTTTATATTATAGGTAAATAGTAAATAGCTCGACATTATTCGTCGTCAGTTTGTCAGAGCATCATCATGTTACACAAATCGTAGATATGCACAGTGCACAGGGACGAGATTGAAAAATACAGATACAGTTTTCATATATATTTCATGTTGTATACATTCAACACTACACATTTAAATTTTTTTAGATTGCAGACTGTAGACATTATGTGTAGATTTTAACTGACTTTGAAATTTCTTGGTTTTCTCTGCTCTGGGTTGTACTTTGTACACTGTACACTGTACACTGTACACTGTACACTGTACACTCTTGATGTACATACACACTTACATACACATACTATAAGCTCATTGTCCTTCCTTATCATCGTATCATTCTGTCTAAATACGAGAAAAGGCTCAGGTTCTATGTGGCAACAATAAGAATATTATAAGACGAGATGTGGGTTGTGGGATAAAGTGTGTACTTTAATACAGACCAGATTTATATAAATGTGTACATGTGATAGAATCACGATCACTCCTTCATCCTTATCCTCGTTCCTGTGTTTTTCTTGTCGAGAAAAACGTCCATCATTCTCCCGATTGTTATCATTCACCTACCTTTTCTATATTTCTTTCTGTTCTCTCTCTCGCTGTTTCTGTTTCTGTCTCTCTCCTTTCGTCTTCTGTTCTATTCATTATAGATCATTCGTCTGGAATATTACTGTACAAAAGACAATTATATTATATTATGTTACTCTATACAATAATACAAGAGAAATGGTCGTATGTAATACGGGCGACTTACTCGTATTCGTATTTGGATTCTTATATTTCTTCATATAGCCAATACCTGTGTATAATGTATAATATACTCTAACGCTCTTGGTTTCCTTTTGAATTTTGGATTAATTTTCCATTTTTGACTTTTGAATCTATTTTTTCTTCATCTTCACACCACAGAATACAGAAATGCCATAATGCTCCATGCTCAATGCTCAGGCAGACAAACGGCTTCTGAATCTGAATCTCCATTTTATTTTATTTCATTTCATCCCTTTTCTTCTCCGGTTTCCTTTTGTTTGTGTCTGGATCTGGATCTGAATTTCTCTCCCTTGTTATAATATATCGTGATACATAACAGTAGAGTTACACACCAAACACCAAACGCATTGTCCATTGTAATTGTATATGGTGAACAGAATAGAGAATATGTAGAGAAAGAGTATCAGTAGAGATGTTTTCATTGGCATTGGCATTCCTGATATGCACTCCTATGGTACAGCCTAAAGTCTACACACATATGCACACGAGGAATGAAGAATGAGCAGTCTTGAGAAATTAATTCACTTAAATTCAAAATAGAGATGGATAGAAAACTGCTTTATTGGTCTCAAATCTTTAAATGGGTGCTTTCATACATTTCCTTCTGTTTAAACCCTTTCAAGTTTCCCGACAAAATTCCTGGGAACAAACAAACAGACAAAAAATAGCACGTGCAGAACTTTATGAAAAAAGTGAAGGGTGAATAAAATTGCTGTGTTGAAGATTGTAGATTCTATATTCTAATTTCACACCTCTTGTATTTACAGAATGTTTTGTTTTTGATCAAGGACAATGTTTTATGATCTATAGATTACACGTAAAGTATTTTCGTTGTTCAAAGAATAATTTGCAGTTTGCAGTGCCAATACAGAATTTACTATGTACAGAATGTCGAAGATTGCTTTTGTATTCTTTATTCAATGAACTACAATTTCTTTGTAGAGCTTTGAGTGTTCATATACCTTTGCAAGAAAATCTACATGTATGCACAATGCATACATTTGGCTATCTATCTCTCTACAAAAAGTACATTATCTTCAGATTTCAAAGGACTTGAATGTAAAATGGAAATTGAAATGTAAAACCATCTAGCAATCACAATGATTCAGGGAAAACATACTAGTTTCTTCGTCTCTCGATTTTCATAGTACTTTTGTCATTCTTGTGTGTACAGTGTTCAGTATTCAGTTCACAGGTATTATGCCCTAAACTTGTGTAAAAAACAAGAAAAATAAAATAACAGTAGCGGGCAGGAAAATCCATGCTGTTACATAAACCCAAGAAAAGCAAATTGTTTAGCACTTCTGTCTTCTGTTTGGTTGGTGTTGGAAGTTGGAGCACATCTGTGATTTTGTGACATCCACTTGAACGTATTTCACAGCAGTAGTGGAAAGTGTTTAAAGAAAATGTACTGTGTAGTTTTGAGTATGGAGTTTAGAGTTTGGAAGACCTTTGTCTGTCTACTCTTGATTCTCACCATGACTACATTGTTAAAATTTCTAGTCCAGCATTTAGTATTTAGTATGCATCTATTCTCTCCTTCAAGACTCAAATCTCAAGTCTCACCTGTTCAATAAACGATACAATGTGCATTGTACATACATGTAACTACTGTGGGGAACAAAGAAGAGGAAAAAAGAAGAAAAAGTATCATCATCACATCACATCACCACCACCACCAACCAACCACCAAACTAGCACTCCCATACCTTTCCTCTTTTCTTCTTAGTAAAATCAACAATCTCTTGTGCATCTCCATTTCATTTTCTTAATATGCACCAAACACCAAGCATCAAGTATTAACTACTGACTTGTAAGTAGTAAGTAGTAACTAGTAAGTTGTGAGAAGTGCAGTAAAAAAACTAGTTGTTTGTATAACAAAAATTATAGTTTTTTTTTCTCTCTCTCTCCTACATAAACGTATAAACTTGATATAAAAACAAGGAGAAAATTTATTGGTCTATTCCCTAATCTCTGTTCTCTGTTCTCAGTTCTCTGTTCTATGCCTGTGTTTTGAAATCCAGTGGTAATTGATAGCTCAAACATAACTTCATATTTGCTACGTGTAAAATAAATATCTACATAAAAAGTTGCAGGCTGTATCCACAATGTAGAATGTACAATGTAGAATGTAAGAGTATCACACTTGAATTAAATTACGCTACAACGCATATATACATACTCATGTACATGTACTGTCGACTCTCGACACTATAATATGGCGACATGAGTCAAAATTCTACGAATTTGTTCATACTTCATATTTGAGTTCTTCACGGTAGAAAACCGCATAAGATTACACTTTACAGATTCCAGATGCAGACCTTTGGTGATACTGATATCAAATTGATATTATCGCCCAAGTTATTGATACTCCTGAACACTGAGAATACTACTTGGCTCAGCTTTGCTTTAATTTAATTCAATTCGATTCAATTTAATCACAGTTTCCTGATCCGTAGCACTACGTTAGTTGCTAGATGTTTGGAGTTTGGAGTTTGAACCTTTATAAATACATAAAACAATAGGATGAATAATGAAGACTCTAGATGCTAGATGCTAGATGCTAGATTCTAGATGATGGAGATTTTAGATGCAAAAGTGTGTGTTGTATTGTGTAGTGTGGACTAGTTAATATTCATGAGATGTAAAAAAAGACGTAGGATGAAGTCGTACGGAGTTAAAACAAAGTAGATATTAAATCCATCTGTGTATTGAATATTGACATGATATTTTCAGTAGGAGTAGTTCATGGGTGTGATTTTTCATTGTATTCAAACAAGAGGAGGATTAATCAGAGTCAGAATCAGGATCAGATTTAGGGAGAAGGAAGAAAGTAGTGAGTATGAAGCAAGGTGGCCATTTTCCGGTTCCGCTTGATCGCTTGAATAAATGCACCACTCTATATTTTTCTTTTTGATATTATGACACATGACCGCTGCGGAGTGGAGAAGTAAACAATACACAATACATACAGAGTCAAGAGCCAAGAGTCTAGAGTGCGATATGATGTGATGTGATATGATACGACTTGACGTTACATGATCCTCCGTAGATCACAAAAAAACAAGAGGAGGAGGAATATTTAATGTATAATAACGCCTAGAAATGCAACCGGACGAAATATTTATTCAGTGTAATCATATGTAAGAACAGGAATTGATAAGCTGGAGCTGGATTTGGATGTAGAAATTCATTTATTATTCCTGGACATGGGTCCTTACTCCTTACTCCTTACTCCTACAACGAGTCATCATCTATCGTCTTTGTTTACTGTTTATTTCACCATCTATGCCCTTTTGAACTGTGCATTAATTTAAAGGGGAAACCTGAGAAATCCATGTTTCGTTTTCCTTTTCTTCCTTTTCCCGTATTCAAGTCAACATGTCAAGATTCAAGTCTCAAGTCTCATGACTCAAGATGTATGAAGTAGATGGAAGATGGAAGAAGGAAGGCAAGTGTTAGTGTTATTGTTAGAGATATGGTACATGACTAATACAGATAGGAAGTGTAAAGTACATGTAAAATGTAAAAGGGAGGAAAAAAATCAGTGGAATTGTTTTGTTTTTATAATACAAAAGCACTTTGATGGTGATGCTGAAACCTAAAACTTGACCACGAATGCGTTTCTTCTATATGTATTCCAAGTCGTGGATATTGAATACATTTCTATTTTCTGTAGGCTGTAGATTGTAAATTCCGTTGCAGGTTGTACGCTGTGAGTATTCGTTGATGTAGATTTAGAATTTAGAACTTTGTATTTAGAATGTAGAATGTAGATTGTGGAAGAGAATTTACTGTTCTTGTTCAATACAAGGGCGTCTGAATTGAGGAATTGTTTGTGTAACTTGAGATTTTTCCTCTCGCCCAATACCCTGTAGAAAGTAGATGGTAGACAGGAGGAAAATAGATGTACCTTCACTT
Source organism: Sminthurinus aureus (assembly GCA_034698265.1). Lineage (NCBI taxonomy): Eukaryota > Metazoa > Arthropoda > Collembola > Symphypleona > Katiannidae > Sminthurinus > Sminthurinus aureus. The sequence continues at coordinate 45,220 of JAQGBH010000439.1, forward strand.
GATGTTTCTGTATAGTATTCAATATACAATATACACATTTTCCTCTAGATTTTAAACTAGCGACTAGAGACAAGAGACATTACAGAGGGACACAGTACTTATGCTACTAAATTTTAAAAATGTAGTTTAGGACACTTTTTTCACCCTCACCCTGAACTCCCAATTCACAATTCCGGATTCTGGATTCTGGATTCTCAATTCTCAATTCCCAATTTCCAATTCCCGAGACACCGTTCAAGATTCAAGACGAAAATCTTAATGTGCACAGTGCACAGTAAAAGGGACTACAGGACAGGACAAATTATTCTGTGATCTTAGAAATGACTACAAGCTACATTCTACAAATGTGCAAAGCACAAACCTACAAACGTACAAAATAAACAGTTTCAAAGCTTGAATATAGAGTCTCCAGTCTCGAGCGTTGTATCTACTTGGACCTTTGATATATAGAATTTAGAACAAGTGATAAAATCCACAGGAGGAGGAAACATGACTGCCGCTAATCTCAATCCAGACTGTCTAACGCCTTTGGAGACAAGAGACAAGAGAGAAAGGACTAAATAAATCCATGTAAATTTGTCCATGTAAATTACATAATCATTGATAAGCACACAGCAGAGACCAGAGACAAAAAGTAAGATGTTTTCCTCTGGATAAAATAAATGTGCCTGAATGCATGTAGCTGTAGGTGATGATGCGAGTAAGCATAATGGTTTAATGTTTAATGTAATGGTAGTTGGCAGTTGGCAGTTGGTTGTTGGTTATTGTCCCATTTTAATGTGTTATTACACATGCATATTACTGTGTGTATGTTGTTTCTTCTTAAAATTTTTCAACTGGAGCCATTTGGGTAAAATAATGGGGAAATTAGTTGTTGACAGCTACTAGTACTTGGAGATTGTAGAAACTATCCAGAATATAAAAACTACAATGTAGAAACATAGCCCTGCCCTCACTAATGGCCTCCTTAAACATTTAACACACAATGTATTTATTTTACAGAGATGCTTAAGAAGTACATGCAACATTCATCATACGACATTCACAGTTTTGTACAGTATTTATTTAGCATTTAGCCTGGTCCTCGACCCATCTTTTGCACTGTTAACATTAATCACAAATGTTTACCATTTCAACTCATGAATTTTGACTACAATTTTCTTTGAACCTCCAAACTCCAAACTCCAAAAATGGATCTTTACTGAAGATTGTGGATGCTGGATACTGGGCTTTCATAAAATTCACAAAAGAGTTTCAAGTTTGAACAAATTCTCAAGAAATTCGTTTACTCAAAACTCAAAAATATCCTCTCAATAATGTGCAATGTACATTCTTATTGTACAATCGTAATAACTATTACGGGAAAATGTATAAGGATCCTTTATTCAATAAGCATATTGAATTTATTCAATTGTCAATTGTCAGGTAAAAGTTGAGCTATTCTTTGGGACAATTTACCATTTACCATTTGATTGAAGAAGAATAAAGAATAATAATCAAGAATCAAGAGGGAGCACTCGTACTATTTTGACTCACAGTGATTGTTGTGAGTTGTGAGTTGTGAGTGTGGATGTGAATGAAAGTGCAGAGAGCTGGAATAAATGTATTGAGTATTGAGGATTGAGAAGAAGAATAGCAAGAAAATAAAAGAAGAAGAGGGCCAAGTGGAAGGGGAAAAAGTTTGTTGTTGGCTAGTCCTTGTGCTCCATGCTCCATACTCCATGCTTCATATACAAGTGCATCTTATGCTGGATATTGGATAGTTCTTAAAGAAAAGTCATAGAAAAGGTCTTATAATATTCAACTTTATATAGTTTATATAGGAAAGTGTGTACTATATACTTTGTGTAGTGTGTAGTGTAAAGCAGTCTCATATTACATACTGTACACAGTGTACGTTGTACATTGTACAAACTGTACATAGAAAATGTCGAGAGTAATTGAGCACAACAGAGAAGGATGGTCCGGTTCCATCCCTAATTTCAAGCCATGTCAGGTTATGTACACATCTTATATATAAATCCACTCAGTCGTATGCAGTATGCAGTCATACACTGTACACTGTGCACTCTACATTGTACACCTTGCATCTTGAAGGTTCCTTTTGACTCTTTCTTGAGAAAAGAAAGAGAGGGAGAGACACGAAAAGGACTTTCATATACCAGTTTTGTTGGACTGAGAACTACATGAGAGACAGTGGAAGAGAGAGAGAGAGAGAGAACGGGAGAGTTTCGTGTGCGTTTAACCGAGTTAGTTCCAGTGGCTCAGTTTCTAAGTTGGGGGTAGCCAGTAATTTATGAGCCTGATCAAATCCAGATCAGTCACGAGAGAAAGAAAGAACCTTTTTTTTCTATGATGCTCTTTCTTTTTCTTCTTCTTCTTCTTTATTCATTTCATTTTTACGTATGCTCTTCTGTCCGTTTTCGTCTTCGTCTTCGTCTCTGTGAAACCCACAATGGAAGTAGTAAATTAATTCTTAAAGGATGACTTGTATTGATTCAAATGAGATAGGCGTTGAGTTGGCTACTGTCAGTTAACCTCTTTGCTTTTTTCTTGTAATCATTCTTATTGTTATACTCGACTCTGACTTTGACTTTGACTTGCTCTTCGTCTTCGTTTTAGTATATATCCACATGTGCGTCTGTGCGTATGCGCATGGATATAAATGTGTTTTTTATTGCATTATTGTTTATTGTTTTCTCATGATGCGGACTTTTATGGACTCGTCGTCGTTTTGTTCAAATTAAAAAAAACTACCGGCCGCACATGTACACATAAAATGCAAATGCATGTGCACGATTCATCCACCAGAAACCAAACAGAAGCATGCCCAATGCCCACTCAATTCAACACAGTTCAACTCAATTAATATCCAGCAACGAAAATTCTTACCAAATTAGATAAGTTTCAGCAGGCACTTGCTATAATAAAGAATACAGGAGAGTGTAAAAAACTAATACTGAATCCTTTCTCATTTTCATTCATCAATTCATCCTTTCCGTTGACCTGTTAAACTTTTTATATGATTATTTTTACCCTTTACCTGATTTCGCCGTAGGATTTACTATTTAGTAGTTAACTTTGAATTTAAACAACAAAAATATCATAGAATACACTATAAACTATAGACTTTGACTGTGAATGAAGAAGCAAAACATACTTAGATTAAAGTGTGAGGGATTTCATTCTATACTTTTTATGTAAATTGTACATGATAAAACACAATAATAAACTTTTGCTGTTTTTATTCGTTTTGTTGGTTGTTGGTTGGTATTTTTGTAAACAGTAACAGTGGGTTTGACTTTTGCCGACTCTCGAATGCCGAATGCCGAGTGCCGAATTTTGAAGCTGTAAATGAGATGAAAATCACGAACACAGAAAATAGAAATAAATACATTCTAACAATTGACAATACCTGTACAATGTACATTTAAACGCTAAGAATGGCAGAGAAGAAACGGAAAGAAAAGGCACGAGGAAAAATATTTGTACAGCTCAGTCAACCATGAAAATGAAAATGATGTTGTACATTGTACATTTACTGATCTAATGTAATGTGTAATGTACTGATGCATTTGATTTGATGCTGCATGTACAATGTACATGGAAAATATACTGTCTGACGTTTGTTTGATGTGGTGCGGTTTTTTCAACTTTTACAAAGGAGAATCATTTCTGGTTTTTGGATGGACAGATGAAACTGGAAAGAATTTGGATTCTAGAATTTAGAATGTGTGTGCATCTCAAAAGCTAAAGCTGAAAGTGTGTGGTGATCCAAATGGCGGCATCCAAGAAATAAATAAAAGTGTACAAACTACAAACTGTTTTCCATCCAAGTGTCTGTACAAAGTATAAATACGTTTTATGAATATGTGTGCTCTGTAGTCTGTGTACATAGGACACTAAACACTAAATGCATCATTTTTTTCTCTCTGTCTTCCTATTTGTATTCACTCTTTCTCTACTTCTGTGGCTTGTGGTACAACACACACTGTACATTGTACATTGTACATACACACTAGACATTAGACATTAGGGAACGGGATAAAAAAGTGTGATGATTGGATAGTCAGCATAATAAAGGACTGTGGCTCAAGAGCCTCCACTCTATTTGTTTGTTTTGACAACGAGGGTGTTAACTAATTATTGCCACTGGTTTTTATTTATCTACTTGACGATTGCCGACTAACGTAAGACATAAGACGGAATTGTTGATTCAACTCTTCTTCATCTTCCTCTTCTTGGTCTCTTCTTGTCTCTTCTTGTCTCATCATGTCATGTCATGTTATGTTACATACGCCTACTCACAACTCAATACTCACTACTCACCCCCTTCCCATCTTGTTTACTATTTACTTCACTCTGCATGAGAAAGAGACTATTTATATTTTCATTTTCATTCCCTTTAAAATGCATGTAAATTGTATATGCGTATTGTACAATGTACACTGTACACTGTACATGGATCGTGGAAAATTGTAAAAGAAATAGATATCAAACTGAAAAAATTCCAAGTATTCAAGAAACTTTAGGAATTGTAGATTTTCCCACTCTCCATTTTAAATAAATGAAAGTACATGCACGTGTAAAAGAAAGAAAAATGTTATACTTTGTTTGCACAAACAACAAACAGTGCTTGTCGTTTTTGAATGGCGAATCAGTGAAAAGGACGAGATGAAAGTAATACTGATAGTGATGAGGAAACAAGCGGAGTTGGACATCCAGAATGAAAGCACAAACTTTGTATATTGTACATTGTACATGAAAGTGTTTATGTGTTGGCAAGTCACTTATTTGAAACATGTACAAATGTAGGATGATGTGTTTCTGTTTGTGTCTTTAGTCTTCCATCACACTTGAAGTTGACGTGTTTCTATTTTCTTATGTATCAAATCCATCTCATGTCCGTAGAAACTCTACTATAGATTATAGATACTTGTATAATACATACAAACTCATCCTGTCAGTTGTTGGTTTTCTTAAGCTTCTCTTTTCCCTTGCTCTTGTATGTACATTGTACAATGTACAGTTCACAGTCTGCAGTCTACAAGAAAATACAAATGTGAACAAAAACGGCTTTTTTCATCCATACTTATAGACACATTTGTTATACGTGAAAAGCTGATTGAAAAAAATCCACATCCACATCGACATTTACATCCACATCATCATCATCATCATCATCGACATGATCGTTGTTTAGACATGCAGACGCCGTAGCTTGGACAAGAAGAACAAGAACAAGAAAAAGAAAAGAGAACGAGGGAAATTCAGTGTTTATCTGTATGCATTTGTATAGAGTGTACAGTGTAGAGTTTACAGTGTTCAACCAAAATGATTTGTATTAGTTTATTCCATATGTATTTATGTGTAAAAAATGCAGTTTCCTTACACCTTGTTATAAAAATATTTGTATGTATTACGCTCCTATGAGAGTTGTGTATTGTGTATTTGTAATATAATGTAATGTGTTTGTTTCCTTGTTTCTTCCAATTACACAGAGCCTCCAAGAATCTCTTCAGCTTACTTAAAACCACTTCAAGTTGTTCGTTCTAATGGTCAAGAATTCCGTGTCACCTGTCCTATTGAAGGTTCTTCGCACGTTGATTGGCTCAAGGTATTGATATCATCCTCATCTTAATCAGCTCTCTTGTTTTACTTTTTCTTGTCTTTTCTCTCACTCGACTCACTCTCTCTCTGTTTATGTGCTCTTGTACATATGTACATACAGTAGCGAGCTTATTATTACGTACGATCATCCAATTCAACTTCAAGTCATTTTTTGAAGGTGACCCCGGGACTTTTTGACCATGGCCCCAGCGAGAAAGTTGTTGCAAATGCGATTTAGTTTTAGAAAAGTCATGGCACGTTGTTCTAGGTCAAGTAGTTTGGACACTGTGACCCGAAACGTGAAACAGGGTCAAAAACGACAGAGCGAAATATTACGTACGCCCTGAACAAATTCATATGTTTTTATATGAAATCGCAGAGTTTTTAATAAAATCTATTTTTATTATTAAATTCCATGCGATTTCACGTTTAGTATGCTAACACACATATTTTTGCAGTCAATGGTTACTTCACAATTAATTTTTAAAAATTTTCGGTTTAATGCATTAAAGTGAACCAGGAATCGGGAGGTCGCTACAGGAAAACCGCAGTAATACATATTTCCCGCCAAAAAATCATAATAAAAGTTACAGATCATTAAAAAGGAATAAAAAGTGAATATAATGAGTGTAAGGTTGTTTAAAAATAATCGAGATTTAGTTAAAATCCAGACATGTCCAAAAACGAAACGGAGGAAA
>JAQGBH010000440.1:0-51524 GCA_034698265.1 Sminthurinus aureus
ATGTTGATATTTGGCTGAGAAATGGCCAAAGACGTTTTTGAGAGTTGCAGCAAACACAGACATTATTTACTCAATAGAAAAATTCTGTTGCTATAGGATTTCGTAACTAAAGAAAAAGTAAAAGTAAAAGGAGCAAGGGAGGGAATAATGAAGAGTTAGAAAAGAGATTCGTCAGCTCCTAAAACTTGTATAAGTATCCCTGACTCGACTGAGACTCGAGACTCGAGACTCGAGTCAAAGTTATGCCATCAACGTCGTCATGGCGCTGCAAAAACGGAGAAACGAAGACAAGGAGATGAAAACCAAACCAAACCAAGACGAGTTTGAGTTTGAGCTTGAGTTTGAGTTTGAATGTGAGTAAAAGGTAAAAGTGCAAGATTTTCTCCATTTTCTCTCACTTTCTTTATCCGTACCGAGAAATGTTTCTCATTAAACTTTATGCCTCTAACTTTGTCATCTCCAGTCTCCAGTCTCCAGTCTTCATCCTCAGCTCACCTGTCTTCATTACATCAATTTCAACGACAGTGCCAACGACTTATTTTTTTACCACCTCACTCCATTTCTCTCTCACTTTTTCCCTTTGACCAAACTTTTCCTTTATGACGTGTGTGTCTATATACACTATATTTTATTACATTATATGTGCGTAGGAGATTGAGATAATGACAAACAAATGTTGTATCTAGAATCTAGAGTCTGGAATCCGGAATGTACAATGTACATACCATAATATTATGTTTGTTTCATCTTGGTCCAATTCTTAGTATTCTACAACTTTAGTTTCCTTTTCATCCTCATCTTAATATTACATTATGTTGTACTATATTGTATTTCAAAGCACTCCGCTTCCAGATTAAATGAACCTTCGGGGATGAAATTAAAATAACAGGAGACAAGACCATATGCAAAAGTTTCTAGTTTTTTACGAGTAAAATTCCACGTTGGGCTGGTGATATGAATCACAAAGCACAAAGCAGAAAGAACAGAGCACCCAGCGGAAAATTAAAAGGTATTAATTATGTCCAAACAAATCAACTGACAAAGAGTTGGAAGGAATTGAAATCAAAATCAACAGGACAGAATTTTTATATGGCAAATGCGCAGTTATGATTTTGATTATGATTTTTACCATGGTCATTTATCATTTATATAGTATGAATTATGAATCATATTATGATCGTGTTATGCAGCCACATATGAACACTATGAACAGTGTGAAGTGCATTTAAAAATAATGAGGGGGAAAAGATAACGTACCAATTAGTAGAAGGAGGAGCAGTGTGACGATGACGAAAAGCATCAGATTGTCCATTCTAGCGCTGATTATTTCCGTCTTCCCGTTTTCCCTCTTCCGTTGCGTAACTTGCGGAGCTTGTTCTGTCTGGATATTTGATACCACCAAAACCCAGAATCAGAATCAGAGCCAGAACCAGGAAAAACAACAACAATGATAACTAGAACAGATTTCCTTTCCTTGCTTTTTTCCGTTTGAGACTGAGCTACGCAGTTCTTTTTGTTTCTTGTTGATGTTGATATTGATGTTGATATTGAAGATGCACTTAATTAGTACGATGCACTAACTAACGATTTTCACGATCCTTTTCATGTTTTCACTTTTAAATCCTGTTTTTGTTTTGACCTTTCATCTTGACAGTTAACAATTAATGGTGAATAATAAACTTGTACACTTTTCACCGTAGATTTACGTACTAAAACTACTGGATAAACTATGAAAATTGTACAATTTAAAACGTTCAAATTATCAACAGTTAATTTTGTTCGTTTGGTTCACAGTTTTAATTCCGTTGCTCACGGGTGAGGATATTATTAATTTAATTAGTTTCCTTTAAATATTAATTATTTATACATTATACATGTTCACTCACTGGAGATTTTTATGATTTTTATGATTTTTACTTGTTAATTTTATAATATTGCTACAGTTTTTATTTTTAATTTAAAAACAGGTTCTAAATTATTCTATATTCTAGTTAATTTTGAAATATTTCATGGTATAATAATTTAAAATGGTACTTGACAATAATTATTAATTTTGTAATCTTGGTTGTTAGAAATTACTAACGGACTTTTAGGATGACAGTGCCAATGTTGATGATGATGAGCTGGAACTACGTGGCAATTCGTACATTTTGGTGACAGTGTTTATTGTATTGTATTTTCCACCTGTTCAAACTAATTTGGTTCCTTAATGGAGAAAGATATCTACTCCCAGATAATTGTGATTTGACCAGGTGACGAACTGCCTACTTGGATCAATTTGTTTATGTTTATGGAAGATCCATTCACTCACAAGTCAGTTGCTGTACTGGATTTCATCAGCTGCCTTTGCTTTCCGGTTTCGGTTTGTGTTTTATCCCTGTTTCCTCCAACTGTCCAAGCACTGAAACTGATACCGATACTGATACTCAAGTTGACCATCTCATCCATATCCATCCTTTTAGCCTCCCTTCACATACATACAACCATACCGACAGACACACAATGTTTACACACAAACCCTACGTATTAATATTTAACGAGGACTTTTCCCTCTTTCTCCTCCGTTTTTTTCCTCTCAAAGTTGGTTGAGGTTGAGATTGAGATTGAGACTGAGATCGAGATTGAGATTCCTCAATAATAAATTTCAATTTCGTGTAAAGTCATGTCACCCTTTTTCTCCCTTTGCGTCCTCTCCAAACATCCAAAGAGCCAAAGAGCCAACAACCAACAGTCAACAACCGACGAAACGAGTGAATTAAATAATAGAATCACAAACAAACGACCGTAAACACACTCACAACCGATCGCAGCAACCTAACGTCAAACACACAATGTATTAATTTTCTCATTCTTCTCTTTTTCTTCCTTTCACCGTTTCAACAACTGGAAGAACCCAAGATTTTTTTTCTTTTCCTATCTGTTTTATTTTCTGCTGTTGTTGTTGAAAGTAGAATGAGGGAAAGAAAAAGTAACTGAATATTTCATAAGTTTTTCCTACGTTGTCTGTTTGTCTATCCGGGTCCAAGAAGAAGCACAGAAGTGTAAGACAGAATCAGAATCAGAATTAGAGAACAAGAAAAACTGACTTTTTTGAATGACAGGGAAGACAGTCCAATATCCAAAGATATCCGACTATTTTATAAATCCAAACATCAAAATATCAAAATCAAAATCACGGTACGACGTAAAAAACTAGAAACAAGATGAAAGTTTGGAGACGGAACAAAAAATAAAACTCTGACTTTGCCACTTTTTCTTTTTCTATCAGTTACTTGTAAAATTTCAAGTTATTTTGTGCTGTGTTGCGTATTGCTAGATTTTTTGTTTCACGTTTTCTAGTTTTCTAGTTTTCTAGTTTACTAGTTTTCAAGTAGTTTTTTCGTGGAAAGAACAACACTGGTACACTTTACACCCCACTTTGTTTCACCGTTCCTTAGTTGCTCAGTTCCTTGGACACGTTTGATTTGAGATTTGAGATTTGAGATTTGACTTTGGTTTTGGAGATGGTGGAATGTAAAATTCTTGTGTTTTGTTCAAGAAATCAAATCAAACCAAACCAAACCAAACCATAGCAAACGGATCCACCACACAAGACACGACAAGACACGGTCAACCACCAGGAGCCAATCCAACCAAAGAAGCGAATGAGGAGTAAAAACAGACTGTAAAGGAAAGTAGAGAGAGAAACAGTGACACAGACACAAACAGAGAGACAGTTGCAGAGAGAGTAGAGAGTAGAGAATAGAGAGTCAGAGTCAGATTCAGAGTGAGAGTGCGAGAGACTGAGGAACAGCCACAGTTCCTTTCCGACAGAGTGAGTGAAAGATGGACTAAACGAGAAATAGATAGGAGCTTCAAGATAGGCAGAGAGAGAGAGAGAGAGGGAGATAAATTTTGAAAATGTTCGGCTAGTACTCGTAATAGTTGTAGCTCTGTACCTAGTACTAGTTCTAGTTTTAGTTTTGCTTATAGTTGTAGGTCTAGATCTAGAATCTAGAGCTAGAGCTAGTGCTTTCCCTGCTCCCGCTTTTTGCTCTTCTTTCTCCACTAGAAAAAGTGAGCTGCTGCTCCTCCCGTTGAAAAGTAGGAAGACGGAAGAAGTAGGTAGTCGTTGCACTAGTCGCATATATTCGTATTCGTACTCGTACTCGTATTCGTATTTCTATTCAGTTGTATTCGTCCAAGTCGTCGAGTTCTCGTTCGTTGTATATACGGGAAGTAGTGGTTGTAGATTGTAGATGGGAAGAGGGAGAGAAAGGGAGAGAACGGAGAAGAGCGAGAAGGAGCGAGCGAGTATAGTACAGTAGAGTAGAGTAGTGATGAGTCCCTTTTGCACGCACTTTCCAAAACAAGTGGCATCGAAAATGATGTACGCAGGTAGGAAGCACGCTGCTTCTATGCTTCTATGCTTGATGCTTCTATGCTTCTAGCTCAGCTCAGTTCAGCTCAGTCTCTTCTTTTCACTTTCTCCGTCCCTTTGAATGTGATGTGTGCAGCTCCGTCTTTCACTCTCGCTCTCTCTTCGCTTCCCTTCTCCCTTGCTTTCTCTAGCCAGCCAGCTCGTACCGTAATCGATTCAAGCAAGTGAGCGCAGAACGCACGCGTTGCTTTCGAATCAACAGAATTTTGATCATTTCCTACTTTACTTAACTCTGGTTTGGTTTCTTTCTCACCAGCACTAGCATCAGCATCAGCATCAGCCTGCCTCGCTCTGCCTTCTCTCCCTTCTCTACTTGCTTACTTAACATTTGCAATGCTAGATCTAGAACTAGGAGACGAGCTACAGCTTGAGCTAGAGAATACATTGCATCCCCATTCCCCCTTTCCATGGAACATCCAGCCTTTTTCTTTCACTTTCACTCCATACCACTTTTATATCTGTACTTTCACTTCTTGGTTTGGCTGTGGTTCTAGAATCCAGAATCCAGAATCTAGAGTCTAGTCTAGAATTTAAAAGTTTAGAGTGAGCATTCGAGTATTCTGCCAATTTCATCTCTAACAGCAACAGCAACAGCAAGTCATATGTGATGTCACATACAGAGCAGAGAGTATATTCTATAGTGTATAGTGTGTACTGTATACGTTACGTAAGGATGGTATAGTACAACCGCGTTGGAGCTCAGGTATTCATTCAAACAAGAGAACATGTAGTACATATAGACCTTTTTATCTACATTTCTTACCCCATACACTTCCTTCTCTCTCTCGCTCTCTCTCGCTCTCTATTCTTTCGTCCTACTTTGAATCCACCTTCCCCGTGCAACTTTCTCTTGTTTTGGCTTTGGTTCTCGCTGTCGCTGTCGTTCTCGTTCGCATACTCCTTCCTATTCTTTTTTCCATACCCACATTTTCCCATTTTCATCTATCCTGCTCGACCGTTCCCCATTGGACAAATGAAGCGTAGTAATTATGTGCGCCGAGCAACCTCAGCACTGACTCCCACCTGTCTTCAAGCCTAGCAAAATAAAATTACTCTATTTTCTCTGCTCTTGGTAATGAGTCTTTTATTGTATTACAAGTGCATAAACGATCAATGTTAATTGTGCTACGGTTTCCCAGGTTTCCAATTTTCCAGTTCTCCTTGTGGTAAATTGAAAACATGAGGACAGAGTCGTGGTTTTTAAGAAAAGTTTGACATCCAAATTGACATGTATTTATAAATAAACCAATTGTTTGTAATAATATTAATAAAGGAGATGTTATACATAGTACGACCAGTTGATCAACTGGTCAAAAATGCCTATTTATATATTATATTTTAGCATCAAATCACGCATGCTTACAATGATGAGAATTTTTAGTCATTTCAAAACATTTTTTGTAGTCGTTCTAAAAATTCCGTATCGTGTTGTCATATTTTGTTGTAGGGTTAAGCTACAGTTTGTTTTCATCCCTGTCAAGTCTAGAATCCCGATTTTAGATTTTAGATTTTCTCAGATTATTTACTGGTAGATTCATGGCGTCTCGGTGTTGTGGGTTGTAGCCGATGCATTGAAAATTGAGTATTGATAGTTGATAGTAAATACATTGAAGATCACGGCAGTTGGAATAACTGTTGAAACAAAATGAGTCCCAATGGAATATTTAGTTTTGGTTTGATTACATTCACCAGCAACTCGAGTCTTTAACATGAACTCCTTTATGAAAAGTTTATTACCATGTACTTGACATTTGAATCATTTGAATTCTATTGAATGCTACTGAATATTGAACAAGGAAGGGATTTTCGGATATGCAGAGAGAGGAAGAGGATATAGACAGAGACAGAGAGAAGGGAAAAGTTGCAAAACGCAGTTGTTTTTCATTATCCACTTGAACGGTCTTTGCTCCTTTGCTTACTTCAGTGATCATTGATGCTCAATGCTCAGTGTTCAATTCTCAATTCTCAATTCTCAATGCTCAATGCTAAATGCTCAATGCTTAATCCACAATGCTCATACAGTACTTGCGCCGTTTCTAGTTTGGACTTGGAAAACTTTGGTAAATATTTGCAAAAGGAGATTGTCCTCTACTTTTCCTCCTTCCTCCTTTTCATCTCCCACTGTCTACTGTCTACTGTCTACTACCGGCTGCCGACTGTCTGAATAGTCAATTGAATATATTTATGATAAGAAGGAGGAAGTAATCAATATTGACACAGATAAGAAATAAGACTAAGGGAAATCACAGTCAGTTGGAGAATTTATGTAGAATATTTATGTCTACACCAAAATACTGTTCAAAGAGAAGAAAGCCACACATGATACTTTTTACTTTTCAACAAAGTTGAATGAACAAAACAACATAGAACGTAGAACGTAGAACGTAGATAGATAGGACCACCTAAGTTGTGAAAATAAGGGAGGAAAAGCTATTGGATTACTTTACTCCATAATATATATAATGGTTAATGTATAATGTGCATTTCATAGACTTTGTCTCTCTCCTGATAAAATAAATAGAGAAACACAGGCTTTGTCATCCCATTCCCCTTTGCTTTATTTCTTTCCTGTCCATTCCAACTTATTTATTAACCACTCTCAGAATCCAGAATCCAGAATCCAGACTCGAGACTCTCGAGTGCTCCCTGTTTTCCCAGTTCTTCACTTTACTCCAATTCTCAATCTGAATCCCAAACTGAAACCCAATCCAACACTAATTTATTCTCATCTAGTATCTACTTTCTACTTTCTACTTTCTACTCATTCATTAAGGATGGGCACAAGAAAATATACATTCCACATTCCACATTCACAAAGAAACTAATGCAACACAGTTGCACAACTTTAGTCTCCAGTCTTGAGCCTTGAATACTTGAGCATTTGAGTAGATTTGTACATTCAAGAATTTAGAGCAGCGCGATAAAAAAAAGTTTAAGAAAATGTTGGAAAAGTACAGAGAACAGTGCAATTCCCTGACTCAGCACAACAAAGCAACTAACTACATCAAGATAATTAACCTTTAAATTTATTAAAATGATAATGGCGTTGATAGAGAAAAATCTAGTTGTGAAAGTAAAAACCAAAAAGGTTTTTTCTACCAGTAACTTTTATTCAAGAAATACCGAGTCATTTTGACGGTGTTACGGCTTAAAAGTTTTTTCACAAGGTTTGTTTTTGTAAATAAATCTGAATTTTTAAGCTGTAGCTGAAATTGTTTGAAACTTGGCTCAAGCTCTGAAACCACACAAAAAGTGAAGAAACTTATGAACTTATGGACTTATGACTTATACAAACTTAAGAATGCCAACAAATTATTAAATTATTAAATGAAAATCCACCACCTTTCACAGAATGGAAATAGAAATTGGGAACCGGAAATAGTTGAGCCGAATCTTCATCTTAAATCTGCATTCAAATCCAAATCCAAATCTAACACCAACACAAATACATATGTATGAACTACTGTAGGAAGCTCAAGCATCAAGCATCCAGTATGCATAAACAAACATTGTAAGTTATTGAAAACTTGTAGAGCAAAGCTGAAAGCTGAAATCACAAAGCACAAAGGATTGGTGTAGCTAAATCGTGTCTGCGTCATGCAAATGCAAGTTGCAAATGTATGCATGTAAATGAATCTAAAAGATGTCTGTGGGATTTGGAAAGATTCTCACATTTCCTTTCCCATTGAATTATGCGTTATTTATTGTATTTTGGTCCCTTTCATTTTCACCCCAAACTTTGGAAAGGCAGCCGTTCTAAGAATATGTTCTCATCCGCTTTCGTTTGTTTCTTGTTTCAAAGTTTGAAAACAGATCCAGTCCACTCTGATCCACACTTCACACTGCGTTCTCGATTCTCGATTCTCGAATCTCCGCATTCCTTACCATGACAACAGTATCAAAAGTTACGAGTATTCATTTCTCCTTCAAATTCCAATAATCCAAGTCTTGTGCATTCTAGCTGTAAAACTCTTCAAAAGTCGTAGTTGTAGAATAATATTATGCAGTCCAAGATGACACAAGTAAAGAGTAACGAGTACAGATTACTCACTAATCTCATAAATATTTTATATCAAACCATGTAAATAATTAAACATGTGGTAATTTGTTATTCGTTGGCATGAGGATTGAATATTGAATTTATTGCCTATTAATCCAGTATTTATTAAAGAAGCAAGGAAATTGGAAATGTGCTCCAAAAGGCATTTGTAATAAAATTAGATTTTGCTTCAACAAGTAAACTTTTCTCAAGTAGCTCATTTTATTATTCATGGAATTATAGGAATAAATTGCTAATGTGGGAATGTTAAATGTTCATATAACTTTCATCGCCCAATGTTTAGAATCTAGAATCTAGAATCTAGAATCCAAGATCTAGAATCTTAAACCCAAAACATTAAGGATTTCAAATACCTGTTCCCCTTTTGCAGTCGGGTGAAAGCGCGTTTAAAAATTAATTGTAATGGATGGATTTTAGAATGTTGAATGTAGAATGTTGAATATTTATGACTTTTATAGCTATTCCATTTTCACCATTACAGGTGCCAATACCAGTGCCGAGTTGTCAAAGATCTGGAGAAAGTTGGTGAAAGTTGGGGTTGTAAAGGGTCTCTGTAGATTAGAAAAGTAACTTTATCCTCACCCGTTCCAAAACTCAGCATCCTTTCGGTTCATGACGACGTGGATAGATGGAGGCACGGCTGCATGGATGCATGGATGCATAGATGCTGAAGCTCCCGGGCAGAAAACGGCAAGGGAAAGAAAAGGAGGTGAACGGCGAAGGCAGAAGAAAGGGTTGAAGAGATAGCGGTCTGGAGTGTGGAGCCTGGAGTCTGGGATCTGGAGAAAGTTTGCAGATTTTCCAGACTCCAGCTCCAGCTTGAGTAGAACGGTGTAAAGAGTATCACAATGGACTTTCTCCACTTCCGCCGCCTATCATAGCGTAATTTCCTCTCTCCTTTATTTTCATCTCGTTCAAGTTCCAGTTTCCTCTTGTGGGTGGAGTTGGAGTTGGAGCTCGAGTGAGAGTTGGGGTTGCTACTTCTACATGCTCTTCATGTACTCTATCTTTTCCAGCCAGCCTTCCTCTGCAAAGAATACATGCACATTGTGCACAAGTACAACTAAAGCTCACTTCTTGCTCCTTGCGCTACGGACATAAAAATTATTAGAATACCAACTGCTCTTTTGATTTTGATGAACAATGTTGAATTTTGTTGAACAATGGACAATGGACAATGGAGGATGAGGCCGCACTTAAGAGACAACAAATTTTTATTGTGTTCTGACGCAACAGCATTTTTTTCCGGGCTACCAAATCAATTAATTGACAAAAAGCAAATGCTAACACTAACAATAACAATAATTATTATTATTATTGTTATTGTTTGATTTTTCTTCTATTTGCTACTTTTTTCATTCATATAAAAGTTTTATTATTATAAAGGGGAAAAGAATTTTCCGTTTCTCAGGTGAAAGTACTTGGATTTGGATTTGGATTGGACTTGGAATTAGACATAAACATGGTAAAAGTTTGAATATTGTTCCATTTAATCATCAACTCATGGAACCTGGAACTCTGGAAGGAACTCGTCAAAAGTTGAGCACTTTGTTGTGCACGAGCTACATTTACATTTAATTTATATATTAATTAGTCATTTTGGATGTCTCACCGAGTTTTAGCAAAAAGATGCTAAGTTTGAAAGTGTAGTTCTTTTTCTTTGTCTTTGTCTTTATCTTTATCTGTGGATGTGTATTTGAGTTTTGTTCTTGTTTAACAATGTTATGTAAGTTGGAGTTGGAGAGGAATTCGACACTGAATCGACATGGTGAGAAATGAGGATTGTCCTTGCGATTGTACTGGTGCTTATGTTGGTGTTGGTGCTTGTGCTTGTGCTTGTCCTTGTGAGAAAATAGGGAAAGTGCTCGAGGCTGTTGGATGACAGAAAGAGAAAGTTGACAAACTTACACACATAACTTGAGATATAAATACGACTGTTTTCCTTTTCACTTTCAATTCATTCCTCGGTACTCTTTCTATCTTGGCGTAGATATCATATGTGTTTGGATGTTCGGATGCTCAAATGTTCGAATGTTCGAATGTTTGAGTGTTCGAGAGTTCGAGTTTGTGTATGTGTATTTGTGTGTATTTGTGTGGATGTGTTTCATCTTTATCTTGTACAAAATATACATGTAGAATCTAGAATGTAGACATGGAAAAAGTAGAAAACGAAAAGGAGGGACCGGGGAGCTGTTCCTATTGTGAGATTTTACCGGCTGCAGTCGATTCGATAGTGGGGTGGACATACAGACGTATACGAATATAGACTAGAGACTTGGAGTCGGATAGTTGGAGTTGGATAGAAGATAGAAGATAGACATATTCATCTCACACAGTTTCACACAGTCATACTATTCCAATGATTGACTGTCTGCCTAAGTGAATAAACCAAGGAACAGAACATGACGACGGACGGACGCTCCAGGCTCAACCGTCAACTCCAACTCCAAACCCAAACCCAAATCCAAATCCAAATCCAACTTCAACTCCAACTCCTATTCCAACTCGACATATTTATTTGCACACATTTATTCATTCATTTCTTTGCAACATTATGCAGCCAACTTCAGTCCAATCCAACCCAATCCAAAGACGGCTCGATCCAATCCTCCATCTTCTCTCATGTTATGTTATGCCTGCTCTTATCCACGAATGACAGAAAAATTTAGAAAAATTTAGTCCGATACCGTAGAAAGGCCCCAACAGTAAACAAATACCATACGTTTTGCATGATATCACATACAATTGCAACTGTTTTACACTACGTCACATTAAAAACTAGTGATTGTATGTGATTTTGAATGCACATTTAAATTTGGCAACACTGTATTGGGGCGACTTGAAACAACTTTTAATAGTTTTGTCAAGTGGGTGCCTTTTTACGTGCGGCCTAACTCCACATCACATACAAAATCGGTTTTTTGGTGCGCCATCACGTTAGCTTTTATGTGATGATGGAGTTAAAAGAATTTTCTTTTCTGACTGTGTTCAAGATTCAAGATTGGACATTAATAATTTCCTAGATATTGCTAGACATTTCAAGTACCTCAATTCTTAATTTGTCCCCAAAAACAAGGTGCTCCTGTGTATTTTTGTCTTCAATTCATCACCAAGTCATCAAATAAATTAATGACTGAGCGCTGTTGACATTGATAATTGATAGTATTACATAATATAATTTGTATTGTATTGTATTGTGTCTTTATAGGGTGTAGTCCCACATACAACACAGGAAGTTATTATTAAATTACTACTTGCTTGTAAATAAAAACGTTGCTCTTGTACGACTGTATGAACAATGAAGGATGAAAAATGTGCAAGCCTTTAACTTTTGTAATTTCCATCGTCTCATCATAAACTGCTGTAGACAAATGAGTATACAAAGCAGAGACATGTACCAACTCAACCCAACCCAAGCCAATCCGACACAACTCAAAGCAACAAAACAAGGAGCGGCAACTTTTACAAAGTAAAGTGGATGGCAGTTTGGTAAATTTGATGGATGAGCGACATGAGAAACGGATCATAAATTAGGTATGACGAGGAAACCTATGAAAACAAACAGGATATGCGAGGGACTTGTCTTTCCTTCGCCTCTCTTCCACAAACTTTTTTCTTGTCTCATGGGATCTAAAAATTAGTAAAGAATTGATAAAACCCCTTCATCTCCTTTGTATCACTGTCATCAACTTGTTTGTTGAAACATATTTACCTTGATCAAGGACATCCGACTCATTATCATTTTAGCATTATGCTTATGATTATGATTATGCCCGCATAATTCAAACCAAATACTATACACTGTAAATTGTACATGTAACAAGCTTTGGTTGTAAATTGTACACCAAGCTGACTTGTACATGTCAAACCAAACCCAGGCCAAACCAACGATGTGAAAGGAAGACGAGCCGTCTCAAATTGGCCTCGCCGAAGAATTGACAAATTTGTGCCCTTTTCATGACACAAGTCGATTCCAATTATTTTAATTACTCAGTCAACAGTATGTACAATATACAATGTCAGTGTACAGTGCCTCGCACATTGCTCATTGCCCAGCGTACAGCCTACATGTCCTCGTGTATGTAGATAAATGGGTGTGATGGCAAACACAGTATGACCGATGACCATATGACCTTTTCAATCACAAACTACTTTTTTTGCCGATGTGGAGATAGGACGAGACAATTAAATTAGTAGAAATTACAAGTCATATATACACACATGACTATACTCAGCACAGTGCACAACTTACAATATACATATACATGGATTTCACGAATAGAAGACTTTGAGTAAAGGACTTTGAGAAAAAACTGGAACTGGAACCAGAGCCAAAGCCAAAGCCAGAAGGAAACAAGAAAATAGAGCAAACTAGAGGAATGAAATGCTGAAAGTGCAAGAAAAAATTGCCGCCACACATCCAATATGTACATTGTGCAATGTAAATGTACATGTTTGTAATACATGAAGTATGTACATTGTACATGTAGAGTGTAGAATGTAGAATGTAGAATGTGGAATGAACAGTGAACAGGAACGGTGGAAGCAGAGAAGAGAACAGAGGACGAAACAGGAGACAGAAATGGGCAATGGAAAAGGAAGAATCGATTTATTTCCTTCTTTTCCCTTCCTCTCTTGAAACTCTTCCAATAGCTTTAGAGAAAAGAGGAGTGAAGAGTGAAGACTGAAGACTGGAGAATGGAGACTGGAGAAAAGAGGAATGACGAAGAAAGCAAGAAGAGCAAAAACGAAAAAGAGAAAGTAAGAGAAAGCAGGAGAAAGTAAATGGAGATACATAGAAATTTCTTGATATGTACATTAATGTGGATGCTGGACTGGATAACTGGATACATGTTTAATGCATACCTATTTCCTCGTACATACAAGTTCTGAGAAAAATGAGAAGGTACAAGTACAAATTGAGTACAAGCAAGTGAAATTTTTAAAAAAAGGAGAAAAAGAAAAGAAAAAACGTCGACTTGGATGTAGGATGTGGGATGTAGAATGCAGAATGTAGAATGTGGAGCTGTGCAAGTCGAAGGGGAAAGAAGCCAAAACATCAAAGAGCTACTGCTCCTGCTGTTTCTTGGTTCTCCTGTTGGTATTTGGTGTTTCTGCTGTATCTTGCACTGATTTCCTCTAAGAGTTATTTTCAGGTTTTGTTTGATTTTGATTTTGATTCTTTCCCATGTTGATTTGGGATTGCAAGTGGATTTCACATTTGACTTTGAATTTTTACACCCATCGCACGCAACCTCTCCACCACACTTACTTAGTTTGTCCACATGTATTAGTGTATGTGTGTTTAATGTTTACTTAGTCATTTGAAGTTGGAGCTTCAAGATGGGGCTTGAGCTAGAAATTTGCATTAGAAAGGCTTGTCCAATAAAGAAAGGTCAGGCCAACTGAACAATCAAAGTAAGAGGAATCAAATGTAATTGAAACTTAAAAGCTGTAGCATTGGAACATTGAAACATTGGAACATATGAACATTGGAACAGTCCCAAAAAGGGGGAAAGTTGTTGTAGCAAAGAGAATTTTCGGGCTAAAATCAAATCTTTTTCAGCATGCATGTACATATGTCTAGTGTCTAGTGTCTAGTGTCTAGTGTTCAGTGTGTCGAGTGCAGATATAACCATCGATGGGTTCTTTGTCTAAAACAAGAGTGATTAATATAATTATCTGCACTTGAAGAAGAAGAGGAAGAAGACGAAGAGCAAGAATAATTACCCTTACAAACGAAGCCATGAGAAAAGAGTCATGCTATAAATATTTAGAATTAGAAATCCCCGGCTAATTTTTACAAATAAAAATAACAAACAACAAGCAACAACAACATTGATGTACCAAACACTTTAAGTTAGTTAGCTTGTACCTTTTACACTGTACTCGAGTTACTTAGAGGTAACATGTCGGCTCTCTCTGTCTGCTCTCTTTGGTTTTGGGGTTCAAAATTCTAAATTGGTAGACAAGCTCCGTTTCACACCGCTCCTCTACCGTACTACTGCATATAATAAAAGTTCTTTTAATAAAGTTCATTGAAGCTCAAAGAACCATTGAAAATAAAGTTAAAAATCTTCACTTTGTGTCGATTTTATATCGCCTTGAAAGCATAAATGCTTTAGGCTCCGGATGCGAAGCAGACTGTTAAAACACCGCTCCGTGTCTGTCCAAAGTTATAAATCTAGTCCGTGTGCCCATATAAAACTTGTCCACTTTAGTTCCATGTGTGACCGCTAGGTGGCGCCACTAATATCGATTTCTAAACGTGGCCGCTAGATGGCTAGTTTCGTAGTCGCGCAATGCCCCACTGTGCACAGCCGGGCGGACACGAGGAAAACAATAGTCTGCTTCGCATCCTAAAAATTATTGAAAATTAGTAGCACGTTTCGTGAAAACAGTTTATCTGTTTCTTGTCAAGTCAGAAAGTTGAAATGTTTATGGCATATTTTTGTGTTGCAAATATTTATTTCAATGTTCAGTACAGACATTTTACACTGATGGTAATTTAATATAAAATAAAGCTTCGCTTCCTGGAGAAGAGTAAAATAGAATAGAAAATAGAGAAAAGGGGAAAACGCTTTGTGTTGGGTGGGTCGTTGGTTCGGAACGGGATTAAACTAAAATAGACTAGACACTAGACAAGAGAACAGACATCTCTAGTTCACAGCATTCACACACACTCATCGTCAGCAGAAAAAAACGTAAAGAGGGAAAAGAGCAAGAGCATGAGGGGCAAAAACAACAACATGAAAATGGAGGTTCCAGATAAGCAAAGGGTCAGAGAAACGAGCCGTCATCCTAGTTAAAAAAGATCAAAGAGAAAGAACACACACGCTGAGTTTAGTGAAAGAGTGAGTGAGTGAAAGTTGAAGTTGGTTTGGTTTGGTCTGGTTTGGTTTAGACTTTTCCTTCCAGTTCTCCTCCCCGCCTGCCAGCCTGCGAGGCTTGGAGGTTTCGAGTCTGCCTTCATTCCTGCCAGCCATCCAGCTTATTTTTGTTTCGATGAAATACAGAGAACGGATAATCTTTATGAGAGGCTCTTCTTCCTCCTCTTCTCTCTCTTCCTCTGTCTCTCTTCATCCATCCATCGATCACATTTCCTCCTCTTTCTCTTTTTATACCTTCCTATTGCACTCTCTCATCAGTTGCTCTTTCTCTCACTCACTCTTTCTAGCTCGCGCATTCACCTACTCCTACTCCTACTCCTAGTCGTACATGAACATGAGCATGTATGTACATCTACTTTCTCCTTTCCCTTCTCCTCTACATTCTATATTCTACATACTCGTCAGTTCTTACTCATTGAGTCAAACTGTCCGTCGTTCAACGAGGAAATCATTAGCACGCTACAAAAAAAATCATCCTCTTCTCATACAAATCATCTTTTCATTTCCCATTCCATTAGAAAAAAAGAAAAATCGTAGAGTCTAGAGTCTAGAGTGTAGAGACAGACACTAAAAACTGCACGCTGAAAACTAAACACTAAACAGAAATGCACGCTGAGTTTTGAGTTTTGAGTGCTGAGTGCTGCAGAGGGAAAAGTGAAAACTAAACAGCCAAACAGTACTGGAGTATTGAGCATTGATGATTGAGGATTGACTATGTATTCTGTATTTTGTATTTTTTATTTTTTATTTCGTACAGACTGGAGCGAGTTACATTGACACCTCATACTTGTTCACATAAAATCTCATGGCCCTTTTCCTCTTCCTCCTTTCCTTTTACTTTCATCTCATCCCAACTCAACTCGTGATTTCTCTATTTTACTACTACTAGTGCTAGTTAGTCAAATGAATGACTAGGAAAAAGAGTGAGGGGAATTACAAGAGCACAACCCGATCTTGATCTGGATCTCGAACTGGAACTGGTGCTGAAACTGGAGAAGAAAGTAACGACAGAGTGGATCAAATTTATTGTCAGACTAAAGGTAGGATTTTGTTGATCATTTTATTAACTATGGCAGCGCACCGGAACCGAACGGAATTAATAGCCAGGAGTCAAATATTTCCACACGACTTTTGTTCCCCTTTATACCCAGCACAAACAGACGTGCAAACACAAATAAAAGGACACATTCACTCTGATTCCTCTGTAAATCTGTGTGTCTATGCTCTATGCTATATAGTATATGCGGCTATGTTGCAATGTACGTGTGCGGATTTGGAAGGGGAAGCTGAAATCTGAAATCTGAGACCGTAGGACTGAGGACTGAGAGAAAGCTGGAGGTGAAAGCTGAGACCTAAGAGTACAAGTACAAGTGGAGCTGGGAGCTGGGAGCTGAGATGTTGAATTCTAAACTAAGAATACCAAATGCTCAATGCTCAATGCTCAATACTCAATGCTCTATTCGAATGTCGAATGTCGAGTGTCGAACGTGGAAGATGGAGGTAGAATGTAGAGTGTAGAATGTGGATCCCCAATGGCTCATAAATGTTTTAACTAAAGAAATGCACACACGGGAAGTATCCAAAAGTGCTTTAAGGTTATCAATAAAGGTCGGATCTTGACTGGCTTTGATTAGATTTTTTCCCTGTTTCAAGCTCCTTTTCCTTCCCTTCATTCGTCTTCCTTCCTCTTGGTTCTTGGTGCATTTTAGTCAGAGGATAAAGACCTGAGTTGACGTGCGTGTTTATTGTGCAGTGCACAGTGTACAGTGTAGACTGTACTGTGTATTTATTTATTTGTTTATTTGTATATATGTGTATACATGTATAATGTATGTGTTTGTGGGTGAGCAGGAGAAAAAGGAGAAATGGACTGAAAAGAAAAAAGTATGGATTTCTTCTGGCGTAAATCCCTTGTAATTTTTACCCTTCATTCTATCGTATTTCTCTTTTTTTCTATATAAATAGTTTTTTCTCCTTCTCTTTATTTTTCTAACTGGTTCTGGGTTTGGTTTGGATTTGGATTTCGGAAGGCTCTAGGTTGTCGGTTGTCGGTAGTGAGTAGTCGGTAGTCAGTAGTCAGTAGTCGGTGGGTTAGCTATAGATAGATGGTCTTAGATAGCTGCACAGTTCCATAGTTGGTAAGCATGTGGAGTTTCTTGGACATTTTTTTCCTTCCTGTCGCAATCCAAACTCCAAAATCCAAAATCCAAAGAAGAAGTACAAGTACAAGATGTACAATGTACAAGAAGGTGGCTGCGTCGTGGTGCTCTTTACAAGGTACAAAGAAAAACGAACGGAAAAATAACGGCAGGGGTCCCAACAACTTACACGTGAAGGATCGAGTGACTAGTGAACGCTCTTTTTCTCCTTCTCATCGCTCTTGACACAACTCTAACGCTCAAATTCCAGTTTGTGTTGGAGTTGGACTTGAAATTGTTGTATCCAGTTGTAGTTGTATTTGCACTTGTATTTTCAATGCTAGTTCTTGCACTAGCTCCAGTTTTGTTGTGTTTGTATTTGTAGGTGTTATTGTTAGAGACGGTGGATTTGTTGGGTGGCCTTTTTCCACCAAAACAATGAAATCAACTCACATACGAAACATGTAATGTCACATGTCACTCGTGTATTTATGAAATATCCTATGGATTTCATATCCAAGACGTTGTTACGTAAGACGTAATAACGCTTCATTCTTATCACTATGTACGATAAAATTTAGACCTACACAGATTTTTTTCTACGGTGCCGTAAGCCTAGAAAAGTTCCTTTGGTAGGTATCCATTTTCCACTTTTAAGTTGACAAAACTGAACCCGTCCTTTGTTATAAACCTAAACGGACATAATATTTGAACACTGAACATGTTATGCAATACATGTGTGGAGAGTAAATCAAATCAAAAGCGTGGGAACTGAAAATTAAAAATTAGGCGGGTAATTCAAATGTATTTATGATAATTAATTATACAATGTTGAAGTTTGTAATTTGTAATTTCAATACCACACAACTTGCGAGTTCATCATTTACTTGAATCATCAGTTCAAATTTTGAAATTCAAAAATTTCAAAACACCAAACAGCGGGAAAATGTAGAAACTACAAATATAGATATATATATAGAAATAGATAAAAGTACAAGTAGAAAAACACATTGTGAATATTTTAGTAATTTTGCCATATCGATATTTCAGGGGTGATATGGGTTTATTTGTGTGTGGAATGGTGTGAACTGTCGGCTTTCTCTCTCTTTTCAGCACCTCTTTCATTTTATTGATGACAAGAGATAATAAATTAGGGACTATTGAGCCACTCGTAGAAAATACTGTGGCTTTGCTCCTGCTCTTGCTCTGGCTCTTGTGCTATCAGCCGACTTTATACTTTATACAGTCATAAGTCAGCATTATCAATAATTACTGGTATTATTGAAGCTGTAAAACTGCCTAGTTATCAGAATGCAGAATGTGCTCTGCATTGAGCATCGGGCATTCAACATTCAACACTGAGCATTGAGCACTTGGGCACTAACATTGAACTCTGAGTAGTGAACACTAAACACTGAACACTCGGCCTCCTTCAAAATCAACATGATAATAACAATAATCCAATAGATGCCGCTCTCTTTCTTTCTGTTTGTCTTTCCCTTTGGTTTGGTTTGGTTTGGCTTGCCTGATCTTTTTTTGGTTTTCTCCTCATCAACGTCATACACTTGTGCTGCTGTTCTCTCTTTTGCTCTGATTTTTCCTTTTAAACAAACGTTTCTTCTGCTGTTTGCAGTTTGCATACAAATGACAAGTTAAACTGTCGTCGTCCTGTTGCTAAAACAAATACCATGAAGAATGGAGCATAGTACTGCTTTTTTCATTTAATCTATGGCTCTTAAAATAATAAGAGAAATCGGACAATGGAAATTGGACAAAAAACTAAAGTCATCCTCATACAAATTAATAAAAGCCTTGCAAATCCATGGACTTTTGTTTCAATCCCCCTTTTTTTACAAGGCGGATGTTCATTTAGTAATTACCACTATTAAAATAAAAGGGTGAGGAATCAAGAATCAACCGCCGTTTCAGTTTCAGTATTCCACTGGTAGTTGAACGTTAATGCTCATGTTGATGTTGAGCGTATGCATGAGAAATATGTGTGTGTGAAATTGTATGTTTCGTAATGTATAAAGTATAATGTACACTGCACAGTGTATGTTGTACATTGTACAGTGAGTAAACGTGAAGGAAATGATTAATTAGGGTGAAATTTGTGCTGGAGAGAAATGACAGAGAGAGGAAGAAAGCCCTTGTTTGATTATTATATGAGTGAATGAGACTAAACGAGGGAGAAACAGAGGGGAGAAGAGAAGGGAGAGTGTAAAATATAACGATGAACGTAAATTATACATAAAATATACCAGCTCTAATGTCTACATTCTGGATTCTGGATTCTGGATTCTACATTGAACATACAACATACATGAATTTATACATGTAGGAGAAACTACTCCAAATGGGTTATTTTACTTGGATACAGGCAGTGTGTAACTAAGTGTTTGGAGTTTGGAGTATAATCTGCATCTCATTTCCTTTTTTCCTTTCTTTATCTCTGTATCTCTGTATTGTATCTCCTGTACGCTACAGTACAGAGGGATAGGATCAGATAATATTATACGTTATACGTTGATACGGTACGTGGGAGAGCCGAGCCGAGCTGTGGATTTGAGTTTGAGTTTGGATGTGGATGAATTCATGGAAAATAAAGTTGTAGATACTCTCGAGTCTGTAGTCTGTAGTCTGTAGACTGTAGTCTGTAGACTTGAGGCCGGAATGCTGGTTTCAATACAGTACAATACAATACAGATATTGTAGAGAGTAGAGAGTACAAGAACCAGAGCAAGAACAAATACGAGTACGAGTACGAGTACAGGTAGAGAAAGGAAAAAAATGCTTTTTAGTCGAGAGATGGAGAGAAGGAAAACGAGTGAGACCGAGAACCGAGTGAAAGGAGAAAGAGAAAGCAGAAGAGCGAGAGCCAGAACAAGAGAAGCAGGAGCGGGAGCAGAACTGAAAAGTGGGAACGGTTTGGTCCTTGCACCAACCAAACGAAAAGAAACGAAAGGAAACGCAACCAAACCAGACCAGACCAAATGGAGAAAGAGTGTAGAGAAATAGAGAAGCAGAGCAGAGAAGAGAAGAGAAGAGCCGAGCCGAACAGAGCAGAATGAAACAGGGATAGAAAAGAGACAGAGACAGAGAGCGAGAAGGAGAACGAGAGTAGAATAAGTTAAGAAAGATGAAATCGGAATCATGTGGGCAGGGGAAAAGCACGGATAGAATGAAAAAGATGGAATGGATGGAATGGATGTAGGAGAATCGAGGCTCGAGGATCGAGGATCCAGAGCATGGCAATGGCAATGGGCAAGGCCTTTGGAGATTCGTTTTTGAGGGTGGAGTTTGTCTTCAGATCGATTTTCTCAGTTCACGGGAGGGGGGCAAAAAACGAAAAACTCCGAACTCACAATTCGGTCGTCGGGAATCCAGACCCCTTGTTCAAACCTCCAATTGACACAGACACAGACAACTCCAACTTCTATAGCTCTTGCTCTTGCTCTTGCTCTTGCTCTACTATTTTCTCTTCCTCTATCTCTCGCTTCCTGTTCTTCTACTTTTACTTCTACTTCTACATCTTCTACTGGTTCTTGTACTTTTACATCTTCTCGCCGTTCTTGCTCTTCTCGCTCGTATACTCCGCTCTGCTCTGTTTTCTGCTCTCCTTCTCATTCTCTCACTCACACTCTCTCTCGCTCCACGGCTCGCTCGCTCGACGGAGAACGGAGAAGACAAGGATTGTGCAAAAAGGAAAAAAAAGTAAAAAGGAATTCTTGGGAAAAATATATTTTTCCCTTTTCTTTCTTTCTCAATTCCTATTCACTTTGGAGTTTGGACTGCAGCCTGTGGACTCGATCGGATTGTACTGTATTGTATTGGATTGGATCAGATCGTATTGGTTTGAACTGGACTGAATTGAGTTTCGATCTGAATTTGAATTTGAATTTAAATTTGAATTCCAATTGTTATATCAGTTTCATACTTCCAGTGATTCTCTTTGTCTTTGTCTTGGTTTTGAGTCTTCAACGTTGAGCATTGAACAAATCGTCAAATTTAATATAATAAAACTCAGTGTTGGCGAGTCTGTACAGCAATAGAACAAGAAGGAAAATACAAGGAGAGAAATAGAAAACACAACATCACCAAATCACCACAGAATCCAAATCTGATTTGGATTGGTTACAAAACAGAAACAGTGAAATTGGATTTATTATAATTATTATTTTTTGAATTTTTTGCTCAAGGCAAGAAATATAGAATATTGGATATTAAATATAGTAATAATAATTAATAATATAATAATAATAATAAATAGTTTGAATTAATAAAAATAAGATAATTCTACATTCTACATTCAGCACGGAACCAACTTTTCAATTTTTCCATTTTTCGACACACCTTGACATCAATTGTTGCCTGCGGTAATGATCAAAATTGAAACAATCACGGCGTGCTCACCAGTACCATCATCATCATCTTCAACAGTGACAAACCAGGAAAAACAATTGTCAGTTGTAGTTTCACCATTCACGCCAGCACCACCATCAACTTCAAATTCATCTTCAGCATCAAGAAGCACCTTGAAAATTACCACAAGCATCAGCATTACGAGTGAAGGCAGTAACAATTTGAAAAACACTTTTCAGACTTTGACACTGAGCCGCCAGTTGTTTGAAAAGTCCAGAAATTCCATATCCCTTTCATCTTGGTGCTTGTAAAAAAAATAATTTAAAATTACAAGATTACAAGAGTGGAGAAGAAAATCCTGGTACTCATAGTAAAAATAGGAATAGCCCTAGTGAAATTCTAAATTCTAAATTGTATCCATCTACAATCTACAGTTACAGTTTTACAATTCCATTTTATCTCTCCTCCTCTTTCATCTATCCATCTATCTCTGTCGCTCTGTCTGTCTGTCTGCCTGTCTCCTATCTCTTGTTTTTCTCTTCCTCCTCATCCTCATTCTCATTCTCATTCTGGTTCTTAGTGCCCAAAAAATTCTCTGGAGAGGATCCTGGATTTCATTCCATTTTCTACACTCTTTCTTTCTTTCAGTCATCCCACATTCTACATTGCTCATTGTTCATCGTTCATCGTACAGAGTCCTTGTCTTTGTCATTGTCTTTGTGGACTTTGCCTTGTTTTGGATCTAGAATCCAACAAGCCAACAGGAAACCAGCGGAAAAATCATCAAAATGAGTTGAATGTCTAAAGAAGGAGAAGGGATTTGTGTGTGTGTGTGTGTGGCGTGGTTTGGCGTGTGTGTGCGGGAAGAAGGATTGTCTTCGTTTTCTTTTACGTCTCATCCTCATTCTCATCGTCATTGTCATTGTCATTGTTATTGTCATTGATGGGACGGCGGGAGCGTGCTCCTCAAAATTCCAAGCACTTGGACATTTAAGTCCAACTCGAATTTCAAAATCTCAAAATCTCAAATTTCAAAGTGAAGCTCAAGTTGAGAGGCTCATGGTTATTAAAGACGAATATAAAAATATAAATAGTTAAGTGAATGGACAAACTTTACCTTTACTCGGTGTCTTGAGTCTAAAATCTAGAGTCGTGAGTCTTTGTATAATATATCATATTTATTAATAAAAAATAATATTCAATTGTGCTCATTATCATCAGTACTGTGTTGTTGTCGTGTCATATGTGACTACGTAAAAAAACCTACCGTTACCATTCTTTGGTGCTTCTTGGTGAATGTGGATTTGGAATCGTTATTTTGAACCGGTGTGAAAAGAAGCATCAACTAAATAATATCAAATATCATCCAGGAATAAATTTGAATAAACAAATAAATAAATTAATTAACTTGTCCTCCATTGGAACATGTATTATGTATTATAATCTAATTATATTATACTTGTAATAAAACTACATTTCTTAATAATAAATAAATAACATATGAATCTGGGGACAAATTGGTTCAAGATGCATCTGGATCTACAGTAATCAAAATAATAGACATAATTACAATATGAATATGAATATGAATATGAATAAATGAATAGAGTTGTTGATGAGTCTCTTGATATTCAGTCTGAGTCTCTTACTCTCCTCAATTGCTACTACTACGTCTACTTTTCTTCTACTTCAACCATTTCTACTACTACTACTGTTACAACTACTACCACTGCTACTACTACTACTACTACTACTACTACTACAACTAAAACTTGTGCTACTACTACCACTGCTGATGTTGCAAAAAGAAAGGAAAACGGCTTTCACTCTCTATCACGACACTCTATATTTCCTATGTATGCCTGTCGCTGTTTCTGGCTGAATTTCTTCTACTTTATTACTACCAAGACGAGGACGAATACTAGATTCTAGAATCTAGAATTCTAGAATTCTAGAATCTAGAATAATTTCTCCTACATTTTTCGTCCAATACTCGAAATTTGAATCAAAATGCTAATCAATGGAGTCACACCTCTACAATTTTAGACATCTAATAATAATATCAACTTGTTCTAGTTCTCCTCCTTCTCAGTCCTACCAGCTCACATTCAAATTGACTAGCGGAACAGAAACAAAAATAGGAGCAGGAGAAGGAAGGTAGGACGAACCAAGCCAAGTCAAGTCAAGTTAGGAATCCAGATCCAAATCGAAAACTAGATCGAGAGAGAGCAAGAAAAATAATAATAATAATATACAAAAGCACACAGTAATAATAATAATCATATAAATTGATTAGCGAGTAAATAAATACAAATACAAATACCAATACAAAAAAGTCAAACATACCTACATAAATAAAGTAAAGAGGAAAAAGTACACGCATTTACATACATAAATCCACATACATTCCTACATAAATTCTCAATCTCTCTCCGGAATCGGGAAAGTGCCATGGTGATCGTTCGAAGTGGAACCCTCTTAACACTTTTGGCCTATTTCTTCTGTCTTCCAAAAGGTAAGAGAACAATTTTCATTTTCTAGCATTCAATTCAAGCTTAATAAAATGCATCCAATTAAATGCTGTTTTTTGCATATTCAGTATTAAGAAAATCATATTCATTCATTAAACTCTAACGTCAGCAAATATCAGTATTCATCAGTATTTCAACAAATTGGAAAAATCACAAATCCCAAATAACAAAATTGGCATAAATCTCTTTCATCAAAATATTGGGGTAATTTTGAGCATCAGGTAAAATTCAAAATTGGCGGTATTTAAAAATAATGTATAAGAAAAAAAAAAACAAAAACATGGGAATTTTTCAAAAATTATAATGCAAAAAACTTTAACAATAGTTTTACTTTGACTTTCCGATGCTTTGTAACTGCAGTTTTCTATAAAAAATAAAATATTAAATGCTCTATATTGTATTGTATTGTATTTTACGTTACTTGCAGGTAAAAAAACTAAGGTATTTAGTATTTTCTCATCATAAATTTATAAATTGGTTTAAGAATATTTCCTTCATCCTTCATTGTTCACCCTGCGTCGTCCATTCTACATCAAAATTGAATTGAGTTTGAATTTTTGTAATAAAATCCGCTTGTACACTGTATATAATTTGAGAATTTTGGTAATGAAAGGAAAAAAGGTAAGCCCGGACATACCCGAGCACCGATGACAAGAGTGTTGTAGACATGAAAATAGAAGAGAAAAAAGACAACAGTGTAGAGGGAGAAAAAAAGGATAAAAATAACTTGTGTAATAAAAATTTCACCTGGGATGCCACATCTTTCAGTATCAATATCAACATCAATATCAATATCAATATCCGTATCAAGAACCACATCACTATCACTATTAGTATCAACACCAATATCAGGCGCTGTCACATAGCGATATCAATTGACAAGAGAAGTGAAAGGTGGAAGAGCAGAGAAGAGAAAGGAAAAAAAAGAAAGAAAAACTAGGTTCAATTTCTCCTTCTCCTTTCATCTGTTTTCCCGTGTAAAGAGTAAAGAGGAGTTTGTACTTTGTAATGTGTAGGTTGTAGGTGTTGCCTTTTGGAAATTGGAATTATGTAATGAAAAGAAGGAGAGTTGGGACAAAATGAAAGGTAAATAGTTTATTTTTTAACTCGTGCAGTCATAATTAGTCTTGTGTACATTGTCCATTGTACAAGGAAAACACAAGACTTTATATCAAGACTCCTGATATAAAAAATTTACGGCATGAGAGACTTTCCTTTTTCTAACTTGTTACTTGATACACAAATATCCGTAGAAAAGGAACAACAACAACATTTCATACAAATAATTTTGATTCCACTTCCACTTTCATTTTTTTCCCTCCTTTATTTATTTTACCTTGGCTAACCACAGGAAGGCCAAAGTTACCAAAGGAATGGAGAAGCAAAAGTAAAAAATATTGACTCTAGAGAATAAACTGTAGATTTTAGAGCAGAGTATAAGAATAAGGCAGAGGCGGGAAATTAGGCTTGTAGCTTGTAACACTATAGTGTAAAGGTGAAAGCAGTAAATAGGGCTAGGGATAAAACGAAAAGGAAAAAGAAAACGAAAAGTGAAAGTCGGACGAGCGGAAAAAACAGAAAAAAATAGAGAGAGTAGGAGTTAGAAAAAGAGTAAGGATGAGAGTAGATATTCTGGTGGATGGTAGATAGATAGATATTTGTCGGTCGATCGGAGGAAATAAAGGAATGTGGTCAAGACAAAGTGGTAAAATAAAAGGAGCAAGGAGAAAACAGGGCTAGGGAAAGCAAGGGAAAGTAGCATAGAGTATACAGTATACAGCAGGAGAGGAAGAAAGAAAGAGTTATATGTCACAACTTGAGTTTTATATGGCGGAGGAAGTCGTGAAAAACTGTGGTGATTTCATCTGTCGTTATGACCAACCTTATCAATTTATGTTTGCCTCTGTCCATACACATACAGATTTATCAGTAGAGAGTACATGTGTACATGTATAATATATCATATATTATGTATATCTCAATATCTCTAGTCAAACATGGAGAGTTACATTTGGCATTTGGCTCCTTGTGATTTCTTTAGCTCTGGTAGCGATTTGCTCTGCTTTGCTTTGCTTCAACTTTCAACTTGACTTCCGATTCCGATTTGGATTCCGATTCGGGTTCCGATTTCCATTTCCATTTGGTTTCGTATGGTTTTTGGATCCTGAATCCGTTTCGCTTTTCGGCTTTCCTTTTTCAACTCTACGTTTTCAGTCGTGTCCAAAAATATTACATGTGTACACTTTACCCTTTTTCTCTCCAAATTTTTCTCCATTACCTATACAAGAAATAACAAATTTTCCATCTCACAGTCAAAGTTTTGAAGAGTCAACTTTCTTTCCGGAATTTTTCAAATTCCGAATTCCGGATTCAGCCCTTCAAATCAAACTGAATTTGCTTTCCTTTTAAAAAATTCAAAAGACGATCGAGTTTCAAGAAGGGAATTTGTGGAAATAAAAATTAGGAATTAGGATCAAGATATCAGTTGGCTAAATTTTTGTATAAATAAAAGTACATGAACATATAAAATAAAATATATTATATACAATATACAGTTTAAGTACAGAAAAAAGGTAGCATATGAAGAGGGAAAAGGAAACAGCATGTACTTTGTACTTGTAATGTAGAATGTAGAGACACATGGATCTAAGTATTTAGTAGAAACAGAAGGAGCAAGTTAAACTGTATGGAAAGAGCGGAATCAAGGTAGTGAAATAAGGGAAAAGAGGAGTGAAACTGTAGCGTTGGAGAAAAACTGTGTAATTCTGTAGAGTGTGGAGTGTAGAGTGTATAAAAATCCAGAACTAGAACCAGCTCTAGCTTCAGTTCCAACTTCATATCCAGGAGGAGCGACTACATCAGAACCAGAATCAGAATCAGCATCAGTGCCACTACCAAAGCCAAAGCCAGTGCCAGAGCCAGTGTATCTGTAGAGTGTAGAGTGTAGAGCACTAGTAAAAAAAGAGTATAGCAACTCAGTTTTAGAAATCCAATGGGGAAGAATGAATTCACTTTCTCTCTCTTTTCATCTTTTTTTCTCCTTCTCCTTCTCTCCGTTTCTCGCGATTTCACTATTTCTCTTCTATTTCTGCTTCCGTCTCGCCTCACTTTAACTCATTTTCTTTCTCTCTAACTCTTTTTTTCCTCTTGAACCGGATTCACATTTACTCACATCCTCTTGCTCTTTCCATCTCATCCATACCATACCAGAGAATGGTATGGCGTGGCATATATATCTACTCACCGTACTGAACTAAACTAAACCAAACCAAACCATGTCAGGGCACACACAGAGCATTCTCCAGCTCCAACTCAAACTCAAACTCCATCATTACTCCACTACATACTACATGCGATTTACATTATACATGCCAACTAAAACTAGACCTAGAACCAGAACCAGTCTAGAGTCTACAGAGTTGAGAAAGAGAAGACAGCAAATCCCAAGATGAAGCTTCACAATCATCAATATTTCAATTTTTTCATCCCTCATTCTTCATATTTCCATATTATTTTCTCTTCCTTTCTCTTCCTTTCCCCTCTAAACTCTCAAAACTCTCAATCTGGAAAAAGTGAAAAGCGAAAACTGGAAACTGAAAAAGAAAGTGAAAAGGAAAGAAGGAGAAGAACGTAGAACATACAATCTAAAATCTAGATTTTGGAATTCACAATGTTGAATGTTCCATTCTCAATGCTCAAAGCTTCATGTTCAACGTTGAATGTGGAATGAAGAAAGCTGTCTGATAAAAACTCTCAGCATATTTTTTTACTATTTTACTTCTTTCTCCGTTCAATTATCCGGAAATCCATCTTCACATTCCCAATATTACATGTGTATCCTACACACATCCTTTTTAAGCACAAAGTACATAGTACATAGTGTAGTGTACTGAAAGGAGAATGCTAAATGTTAAATGGTGAACGTTGAATGTTGAATGGTGCAGGACTTTATGATGAATGATGCTGAGGATCTCAACTCGGAACTGGAAAATGGGAAATCGGAAAGTTTTTGAATTGTAATTGCAAAGTAAAGCACATAATTTTTTCCCGTCACCAAGTAGAAAAATACAAAAATACTGTTACATGATAAATATCGGAGAGTGGAGAGTGGAGAAAGAAGATACATAAAAAATGGAAAAGGAAGTGAAACATGTATTTTTTAGGGGAAAAAATCCGGAAGCTTTTATTATTATAGGTACCGTACAATTTAGTGTACACTGTTCTTTGTACATTTTATACATAGCTAAATCAGTAATAATGAGTTTGCCTAAAAAGCTTAAGCTGTGTAATAATTAAGTGTCTAACGAGATGAATGTCTTACGCCATGGGATTATAATTATAATTAGGATGGTATGTTATAATTAACAAATTTCCGCTGTGTCTTTGTGTCTCTCTCTGTTTTTGTGTGAGTGTATATGTGTCTGTGTTGCACAATGTCAATGTACACAGTCAAAAAGAAAGGAAGCGAACGAGAGGCTGTGCAAAAATAAGGAGAAAGACACAAGGATGACATAGAATGGAATCCAAATGCAAAGGATCCCGGACGAAAAAGGAACAAGAAGGAAGAAGGACGAACGACGAACGAGTCAAAGAATATGAGAGAAAAATTGACACGGAAAGGGAAACAAGTGAGAAAAAAATGAAGCCCATGGAGGTTGAGAGTGTGAGAGACAAATGGGCGAGAGAAAAATGGCTAGAGTGTTTGAAAGGACTCAAGTGGAAAAAGAAGGAGGAGAAAAGGAGTAGAAGACTAGAAAACTAGAGAACTAGAGAACTAGAGGAGGAGAAAGAGGGAGCTAGAGAGAAAATGAAATGAAAAGAGCTTAGAGCTTATTATTATGAGATTATTGAATATTGAATAATGTCAACGGAATTGACAGTAAGAAGAACGGAAAAGACGAGGACGAAGGGAAGCAAGTGTATGAGTATCAGTATGCAGTATGTGAGTGGAAGAGTGAGGGAAGGAAGGAATGAATGAATGAATGAGTAAAAAGAGAAGGAAAGTGAGAACAAACAGCCAGCAGCAGCATATTGCAGCTGGATCAAATTCATTACTCCAAACTCCAAACTCCAAAGGTTTTCCTTTTTCTTGCTACACTTTCCTCTTCCCATTTTCTTCCACGTCTTGACTACGATCATCATACGACAACGACAAAGACAAAGACAACGGCAACGACAGTCACATGCTGACTTTCACTATGTGCATCCGTACTCTGACTTGTGAGTGCAGTTCAGTTCAGTTTCAGTTTTTTCCTCTGGTTCTACTCATTCACTTCTGTCTTAAGCTCAAATATTCGAATAGTCGAATAGTCGAAAAGTCGAATCGAATAAGAATAATGAATTGAGTGGCGAGGAGGAGAGAAAACAAAAAAATCCATTTTCCACCAACACTCCGCTGTGCACTGTAGCTGTAGCTGGTCTGCCTATTCTATATTGTATATTGTATATGCGATATTCCAGACTGTTGTGCTTCTTCTTCTTTACTCTTCAATCCTCATCTAGATTGTCAAGTTGACATAACGACTCTTCCGTACATAAAGACAAATGTGTCTAATAGTCAAGCACATATGTACAAATTCATACCGAGGGATTCAGACCTTGTCCTTTCCCTGACTTGATATTTCCACGGCTTCCTTTACATGAACATTTCATTGTACACTGTACTGTCTGCAGTCTGCAGTGAATCACATGTATAAGATAACGTTGATCGTATCGAATCGGTTAAAGGAGAAAGTAGACAGTAGACAGTAGACAGTAGAAGCTATAACCATATCACATAATCATATTATGTAACATAATATAATATATGGAGAAATGGAGAATAATATTTTGTTGTAATAGCGATCGAGCTCCGTCTGTTTTTCTCTGTTAGCTTCTCCGCTCTATTCGCCATCACCAGTGACATCGACATCACCATTACAATCACCCTAATATTTATCCCCAAACTTCTTGTAAATTTTCTTTCTGTTTTCTATCTATTTATCACCCAATTCCGTTCTCATGGAAGGTTGGGATGTACGGATTATTATCATCAGTCCTCCATCTTGTTCTTGATCTTGTCACTGTGTACTCTAGCAAGAAACGGCGGAAAAGGAGGAAAAAGCGAGATATCTATTCCTATTTTCCAGTTTGATCTCAAAACCTCTTAGCTTAGACAAACAGATACTCTAGAATTTTGAACCTACAATCTACAATCTAGACTGACTTTAGTATTAAATATTCATCTGTTTTTCTCAGGTCTCAAAGTAGATTCAATTTACAGGGTACAGAGTACAGAATCATTCCAATGATTTTATCATCAACTGTGGTATTTTCAGTATTTTCACAAGTAGAATCTAGAATGTGGAATTTAGGCGTTTTATGTGCATAGTCCCAAAACTCGAAACTCGAAACTGTACTATGAAGACTCGTAACAGTTTAAACAAGAACCTCCGGTTACCTGTTAAAAAGGTAGGAAAGTTAGAATAAAAACAATAAGTGATTATGTCTTTGTTCTGTTCAATTCCGTTGAATCGCATTCAAGTGAAATGAAAATTGCTGAGGAAAATTACAGTAAAACTGCCGAGCATTGGTGAAGTGTTTTGTATTTTTGGTAGTAAGAATTTTGGAGGTGTGTGAAATAAAAGGTGAATGCTCAAAGTTCAAAGGTTTATGTGATGTGGTGTGATGTTCATGTTCATGTTATTAGTATTAGTGGATATTTGTGAGCCATTTCTTTCTATTCTAGTTGTCTCAATTGCAGGTTTTAGCATACGGATGGATCCCCAAAGACGAAAATAGATAACAACAAGACAGTGTGTAGTGACACTTCACATTTTGTTATTCTTTTCCCTATTCCACCGTTGGGTAATCCCTAGATTCTAAATTCTAGATTCTAAATACTAGATTCTAGATTCTGTTCCAGAGAATTCCATGTTATGAATTTTACTCAGATACCTTTGTCGTCAGGGCGATGTACGGAGTATAGTGTAAAATGTAAAGTCAAAATTCGAAAGTAAAAGGTCTCGCTTTTGTCTTTTTTATACTTTTATTTTTCAACTTACCTTTACACTCTTTCTTTTTCTTTTTGGAGGTTGCATAAAAATATGAAATACGTGCATCAACTTTAATTTGCATTTATTTATTTGAAGCTGGAATCGTAAT
Source organism: Sminthurinus aureus (assembly GCA_034698265.1). Lineage (NCBI taxonomy): Eukaryota > Metazoa > Arthropoda > Collembola > Symphypleona > Katiannidae > Sminthurinus > Sminthurinus aureus. The sequence continues at coordinate 31,545 of JAQGBH010000440.1, forward strand.
AAAATTAGTAACTATTTGGATAGGTGAAAATATTGAGCCACAATTTAGATTTTTAACAAGGGACTGTAAACAGTAAACTGTAAACAGAGCTCAGATTTTAAACAGAACCAATCACCTTGTTTTCCTTCTTGATGATTACAAATTACAACTTACAAAGATGTTGAGAGCATGTTGCATGTTGATTTTGAGAGAAAGAAACGGATACTTTGGAATTTGGGCAGACCTTGACTACAGGTCAATTGACCTCTCATGACTTGAATACTGAACACTGAACATGCAGAATGGAGAACTGGGAAGAGAAAGAGGATCAAGAGTGTTTGAGGTGAACAGTGTTTGAGTTTGTACTTGAAGCAAGTGTATAAGGAGAAGATCAAGCTTTAAATCTGCAGAGAATACGAATACAAATAAGTAGGGACTACAAACTAGGAACTAGGAACTCGGACTCTTACTTCTTTCATCTGTTGAGAGTTGAGACGAAAGCAAACAAATTGTAAACACCAAACAGGGCCAGCATGAAAAAAAGGAGTGAAAGAGGAAGACGTAGTAATGTAAAATGAAGTTATAAAACACGGCCACACACACAAACAAGTACTTCGTCTTTACTCTTGACATGGCGTGTTCAACAAATGAAATGAATTTTCTCCTAATTACAGCTTTCCCTTTCATTTGTACTCCCACTCCAACACCAGCACCGACACGGACATTCATAAACTTCCTCACTCACTCACTCATTCTTTCATTCATTCATTTATATTTTCCAGCAATTATTATGCAAACATTATTATGGCAATTGTACCGAGCTTTCTAGATTCTAGATACTAGATGTGTCATCTTGACCTTGTCATTTGCGTGCGTATATTCTCATGCGTGTACTGTGTATTGTGCACATTGTACATGTATTTTGAATCATACAATTTTTAATTATGAATCTGGGAGTATTTTGCATGTTTGGATTTTGAATAGTGCAACTTTATCTGGTTGGTTTACATGTATAAAACAATGCAGAGAGTAAAGAGTATAAAATTTATTTTTAATGAATAATAAATGTGGAGTCATGATGATAAAAATATTATGATTATGATGATGATGATGATTATTATTATTACTCATGTAACACAAATACAAGCTTGTAAACTAAAAGTTGATGGGCGTTGATGTCCGTACACATGTAACTCTTGCGAGTTTTCCTAGTAGCGACTACTAAAACGTAAAAAGTAAAGCGTAAAGCGTAAACGTTGATTCCGCTAAAGCTTTTAAAAATTAAATGTGCATAATTTGAAGACTTTATACTGAATACTGTGAACAGTGTACAGTGTACAATGTACACGGTTGTTCTCCGCCTGTTGACGTGTGGAAAAATCCTACAAGCCCAGCGACTAGTAAACTTGATAAATGACAAGCGACAATAGTACAGAGAATGGAGACTGGAAAATGGAGAATGGAGAATGGCCGAAAGAATGAACCATGACTTGGTCGTTTGTCGTTGGTTCTTGGTTCTTGGTGCTTGGTCGTTTGTACGCGTGCTGGTGCAGTTATGTAAAAAGAGTCAACTAAATTTGTAGGATAAGTACGCATACATTACACCTAAGTCACATTATGAATGCTAACCAACGGAATAAAAGAGGGAATGAATGAAGAGAATGAAGAATTAAAGTCATTTTATTCCTTTTTATTCCATTCCGACCGTCTGCTCTGGTCTGGTCTGGTTTAGTCTATCCTTTGCTTTCTCTCTCTCTCTCTCTCTCGCTCGTTCTTTCTCATTCTGGTTTGGTTGGTTGGTGTGTGTTTGCAGTCCTGAGTTGAGTTTGAGTAATATGCAGAGAGGTTTTGGAGATTGGCGAGCAGGCGGAATTTAATTAAGAGAATCTTTCACATTAAATGCCTCCATACTCTATGCTCTAAACTCCAAACCATACTCAATTCTCTCTATTTCTCCATTATAGAGATCCTCCGTCCTCCGTCCTCCATCCTCGAGTCTCGAGTCTAGAGTCTCGAGCCTCCGTTTTTCTATCTGTCGGTCCTCTAAACATGGAACATTGACGTAGGAACCTAGAACCTAGACAATGGAAGAATTTTGCATATGTAGAATGTAGAATGAAAGAAGGATGAGTTAAAGTCAGAGCCAGAACCAGAACCAGTTCAATGTGTAGGGGAAAGCGAGAGCGAGATTCAATGTAAGATAAAGGGAAATAATTCCAAGTCAGAAATGTAAAATCTTCCTTCTCTTGTTTCATCTCGTGTCATTTAATTAGACCGTTTGAGTTTTGTTAACTCTCATATTTGGATTCACATTTACATTTACTCGCATTCACAGCGAGAGTCAGAACCAGAATCACATTGAAATTTAAATTCACATTCATAGTCATTCGTATTCATCCGCGTGTCTTCTCTCGTTTTCAATATAATTATTTATATTCACAATATCGATTCATCCTTTACTTTCACCAACAGCGTTTTCTCGTTTTCAGCTTCCTTTCACTCTCTACTCTCTACATATGTTTATTTGCCGTTTCTATTTTCTGCTTACATGCTGTATGCCATGCAAATGAATGCATACAAGCAAAAATTATATCAAGCTCTTTTCACTATTCACATCCACCCAAAGTCCATGTGTATATTTATTCTGCTAATATTTTGTTCATCAACCAGTTCGCGCTGCCCGATACCATCCTTTATTGCGAATTGTTGATGCGCAATGATAATATAATAAAATTTAAGATGGAAGGGACGTAATTTTTAAATAATAAATGAAATACTCTAAACTCTAAACATGACAAATATATACATGGCAATATTAGATAAAAATAAAAATAGAAGGGAAAATAATAATAGTGATCTTGCGAGGGCTGAAAGAGGAGAAGTCGTAGCATTAGGATCAATCATTAAAATTGAATTTGAGTGAGCATTGAAAGTTTTCAGTGGGATTTTATTTCTTTTCATCGTTTAACTTTTTGGTTTCCCTTTGCTCTTGTCTATTATTCTAGATTCTAGATTCTAGATTCTATATTCTGTTCTATGGCATGCATTAAAAATCCCTGGCGGTCCAGTACCAGTTCCAGTCTAGTTTCTAGTTTCTAGTCTCTGTTCTCAGTTTTACTTCCACTTGGACTTGCACTTTCACTTCTCGTAAAGTGAAATGAAGTGAAAGTAGTCGTGAGATATAAAAAGAAGTTAATGCAGATAGATAGCCCAAAGAGACGGAGGAGTAAAGCAAGAATAAAGAAAAGAAAGAAAGAAGAATAAAAAAGAGAAAGAAAAGTGAAGGAGAAAGAAGAAGAAAAAGAAGAGGAGTTTTACTTTCCAGCTCCAGTTCCAACTCGAGTTTGGTTCGGTTTAGCCTCGTTTGTCCATTAATACAGGAGAGGTATCCATTAAATTAGTTAGTTGGAATTGAATGTCCTGTATATTGTACATGTATATACATCCATATACATATCACTGGCTTTCCTCTCTCTCTTTCTCTCTCACTGGGAAACTTCTTGCTTTCCATTTCAATTTCACTTTAGCAGTTTTAGCTCCTTGGTCGTCTTTTCGACTCTGACTTGGACTCTTGGATTCTCGATTCTAGATTTTCGATTCTCTTTGACTTTTTCATGGTCAGAGGGCCCATCTATACCAATCTAAATCCAAAGTCTGTACTCAAGCTTCTCTCTTCTTTCTCTAGTTTTCTATCTCATCTTGTGAGGATAAGTATGCGTATGAAACTGGGGTGGGAATGAAAATGGATAAGAATTGGTTTAGTCATATAGAGGTGTAGCTTGTGGTAGCTACTTCTCAGTTTCTCCGTTTTACCTTCTACAACTTTCCCTTGTTCTTCCTCTTCTTGCTCTTCTCTTTCTTGTTCTTGTTCTTTTAGTTTTATTCCTTCGGTATCCAGATCCAAGAGGACAAATGGACCAAACCAAACCAAACCAAACCAACTTGCACAAAATTATACGGTTCAAACTCTCTCCAGATCAAGTTGGTAGTTGGTACGGAAAGAATAAGAGTCGGAGTGAAGACAGTAGAACAATTTGTGCAGTGTGTAGTGTAGACTGTACACTGTACACTGCGAAGTCGAGGAACCATGGCGGAGTTTCCTTGTCTGTTTCTTTCTGTTGCTTTATTTTCATCCATCTCTTCTCTAGAAACTATGAAAACGAGAACGAGTACGACTACGAGTACGACTAAAAGTACAAGTACAATTCTATGTCCAATGCTCATGCATTCGACATTACATTAGGTAACATGGAAAGAACAGAGACAGAGGAGAAGTAAAAGACATGGTTTGGTTTAAGATGGCTCTACACTCTACACTCTACACTCTACCCTTTAGATTCTACATTCTAAATTCAACATGCATACACACAAGACAAGCACACATAATGAAAGAAAGAGAGAAAGAAAGAAAGAAGGACGGAGAAAAGATAAAGACGTGGAGTTCACAAAGGGCAGGAGAGGAGCGGAGAAGAGGAGAAGAAAGGGAAAAGACATTTTGAGACTATGTACGTTTCCACACATCCTGAGTCTGTCTGAGAGTCCTGGGGAGAGTCTTGATGGCCATAGCCAAGTTAATATTTATTTGCTTACATAGACACACGTTCACAGACACAGACACAGAGACACAGAACACGAGAGAAAGAAAGAGAAATAGAGTGAGAGAGCTCCAACAGTTCACATCCTCCATCCAAGATCCTTTCACTTTTACTCAATGAACATTATCCGTAGAGATCTCGACAGTCTATAGATATATCCATCTCGCTCTCTATACTCTATACCCCTTCTTCCTCTTTTTCATATACAATATACAATATTGAATAGAATCACATATACGTAGTAGCAGCTTGCTTCTACCAAACTTCAAACTATCTCATCCATTCTTCTTCTCCTCTTGTTCTTCTTGTGTATTGCAATGGCAATGGGAACGGGAACGGGAATGCTGTTATGTGAAGTTGGTTGCTTGTGCTATTTCCATCTCCATTTCTAGCCAGGCAGTGCACAGAATTTTCTTTATATCGTCCTTAGCCACAGAAGCATTTATCAATACTCTCTGCTCTCTGCTCTCTGCACTTGTGTTTGTATACGCAAATACACTATACTGTATATTTTATATGCTATCCGGTCTACTCTATACTGGATACCTAAAGTTTTATATTGCACTACATGAATTGAATTGAATCGGTATAAATTTTATGTTCCTGCGTACATATCTCAAGACAAGAGAAAAGAGGGAGAAGAAGGGGTCAGAGGACACATGTAAATTGTACACTGTACACTTGGCACTGTATTATTACAGATAGAAAGAGCAAGAAGGAGAGAACGTCAAATGCCTATAGCCTATATACTGCTCCATATTCAATATCAATACAATATTGTATCTCTATAGATATAAATAAATGCTCGTATTCAATAACCCACCATACAGTAAACATAGTTTACAGTACAGTTTTCTTGACTTGACTTGTCCTCTGTTGTCTTTCACTGTCTTTGTCTCTTTTTCTCTAGTTTTAGTCAACGTTCAAATGTGCATAAGCCCAAGTCAGGCCAAACCAACTCGAGTCAAGCTCCAGCTCATCTTTGTCGCCAGTCTCCAGTATCCAGTACTTTCCAACTTTCCGACTTTTTCACCATTTTCTCTGTCTGTACATATTCACAGATGTACAGATGTACATTGTACAATTTGTACGGTTCTCTGGGCCCTTTCTGCAAGTGAAAGCTCCTTTCTCTGTCTTTTTGTCCATTATTTTTTATCTAAGTGTTGTGTTTGCATATAATCTATCCAACTTTTCCCTTTCTCTCCTTGTGTGTATAAGTGTGTATAAGTGTGTGTGTCAGAGAGAGAAGGAGAAGAAGCTCCTTTTTCTGTGTATTTATGCATGCATAAATATGTTTGCTGTCCTTTCTTTTCCTCGTTTGCGTTTTCCTCTGATCCTCCTTTTCCTCTATCCATTTCTTCTGCTCCTTCTTCTTCTTTAGCCAAATCTATACCGCCTTGGCCATACTGCATACTCCAAATTCCAAATTCCAAAGTCTAAACTCTAAACTCCAAACTCCATGCTCATCGTTATCCTATTATATTCTCTTCATCATAACTTTCTCCTTCTCCTCCTTTGAGGATGGATGCCATGAGGCGATCAAGAAGGAAAATCGAAGAAACCAAAACCAAAAGGAACACGAATACAAAAACGACAAAGCCAGAACCAGAACCAACGTTGGCCCTAACTCTAATATCAATAGCAATATCAATATCAATAGCAACGGCAATTGCAGGGCAAACGCTCAAGCTAAATTTTATGTTTATAAGGAAACTCAATACTCGACTTGATATTGGATACAGATGACAAGCGTAAGCATAACCATAATTGTATAATCCATCCATCTCCTCTTCGTCTTTGGTTCGTCGTCCTTTCTTGGTATTTTTTATTCGTTTTATCCGTAATTCAAAACTCGGCTGCTCCAACTCAACCTTTCAAACTCAAAGAATTGGAAAGGATTGGTAAGGTTCAACGACAAGACGGCAAGAGGAGAAGGAAAGGTGGATACTAGATACAAGCTACTGGTTACATGAACGGATATCTGTATATTGTGTATCCATTTTGGTTCCGTTCGATATTCAACATTCGATATGCTCAGATGTACAGAGGAGAGGAAGAGAGGCAGAGAGGAAGAGGTCGGTAATAAAATTGTATACTTTATTTACTTATTGTACAGTCTACAGACTACAGAAATACAAGACACAGTTGAGTTTAGTACAGTGGACGCGGGTGAAAGTTACTTATACTTTCTCTCCATGTCTTGCTGATTTACTTTACTTTACCCTCAATGTACTCCCACCTCTGAAGTTCCTGTCCCTTTTCTGTCTCAGCGAGTTTAGGTTCAGTTGAGCTCATTCCGAGCCTGATTTTGAGTCCAACTTGAGCTCCAAGTCTGATTGTGATTCCGATTCCGATTCCAACTCCAACTCAAATTCCAGCTCCAACTCCAGCTTCAAGTGCATCCATCCAGGAACATTCGTTGGTTGATGAAATTAAATACGGTCACTAGTTTTTATTCCATGTATTGTGTATTGTGTACTCGGTACTTGTACACTCTACACTGTACACTCTACATTTACACTGTCAACCGTATTCCAGAGTGTACATAAATAGTCCGAATGTGGAATTCCTACATCATTCCACATGTATGTACAATCTACACTGTTCATTGTTCATTGTACAGTGTACAGTGTAAAGTTACATCAGGAACATCGTCCTCCTTTCCATCATCTACGTGTATCAAGTGTGTAGTGTGTACGTTGTACGTGTGTAGCTGGTAGATGGGAGATGGGAGGGAAAGGTATAAAATATATAGTGTAGTCAAAGGACCAGAGTACGTATCTAGTGTCTAGTGTCTAGTGTCGAGTATACTCTATTTCTCACCACATGTATAATATACAACGTACAGTGTAGAGTGTATATTGTATAGTGTAGAGAGCAGAGAGTAGAATATAAAATGCAGAGTGTAGAGTGTAGAGTGTACATGGTTCGAGTTGGAGATTTATATGATATAGAGAAAGAAAAGTAGTATACTTTCTCCAGTTTCACTTTCTCCTCGAATCCTCGAATCTGAGTTCCGTTTGAATCCCAGTTGCAGAAAGAGAGGAAACTAGTGAGCGAGTGAGCAAACGAACGAACGAAAAAGCAAAAGAGAAAGAGAGAAAGCGAAAGAGAAAGCGAGTGAAAGCTAGAAAGAGAGAGAGAGAGACTGAAACTGACAAAGGAAAGGAGAGGATGAAAGTAGTGAAAGTAAAATCAATGTTACGGAGCAGCATTGAGCGTTGAGCATTGAGCATTGAGCTAGAGAGAAAGTGGAGTTGAAAAGAGAAAAAGATGATGATGGTGATGATAAAAGGTAGTCAGAACGCAACTGCAATTGGAGAACTCGTCCTGTCGTATGTTGCATGTAGAATTTAGAATCTAGAACCTAGAACCTAGAACCTAGACGAGTATTCAATTTTATACATGATACTTTGTACATTTCTATTGGTACATGTAACATATATTTCGCAGATACAATAAGTAAACTGTACACTGTACAATGTACACTGAACATTGTACATAGCAAAATCAGGTGCTTTTATTATGACCGTCCTTCTCTTTCACTCGTGACGACAGACTTGAAACCGAGAAGCAAGCGGTTTTAATACCTGGAAATAATTTTTAAGCATAAAATATAGAATGTAAAATTACCTTCAATTTATCCTGTTTTAATGTGTCGTTTGGAAAAGTTTACAATCTTAAGCTTCTATCAAACCAAGGGCATTTCCATCTTCTTTTTTTTCAACAAAATTTCAACAGATTGATTTTTCTTGTTATTATTTTCATTTTCATTTTCGTATCAGAGGACATTATTTAAGCCATGTCTACTGTCTATTAGTTTATAAGTTGGGCAGTTGTCATCAAATTTAATATGTATAATGAAAACAAAAGAAAGCAAGTGAAAGCAGGTGAAAGTATTTGAATAAATATTATGTAATAGTAAAACCAGTTTTCCATTTGCCACCTCCTTCTCCATAATAATATACTTATTACAGACATATCTGTTGGTTGTTGGTTGTTGGTGTTAGGCCAGTTCTTGAAGGAAATTAACAACAGCTGCCTGTAATGTTAGGTGATGTTTCAAACGAGCCTTAAAATAGTTTTACTAAATTTCTTTAGAACGAAAGAGTTCAATACTGCACTTTGGACTTGACTAATTGATTTTAGATTACAATATAATTAGCCATTCTTTTTCACTTAGCTCCATTCTCTATTCACCACGTCCCCCTTTCAATTCTCCGCTCTCAATTCTCAATTCTCTATTCTCTATTCTCAATCTTGCAGTCTCATAATATTCCAATCATTTGCACCGAGCACCGAGTTTCCACGAATTTCCCATTTTCTCCCTCCACAGGCGTACATCGTACACCGTACACGTACTCACACTCGTTATCACCCCACCAGCCTTGTCATCAGTGCGCATGGGCCTCCAGTGATATGCGAAAAAGAGTAGTAATAATCAACAGAAAAGAACACTGTGGACACTTTCTCTTTTAGTTAAACATTTAAATACAATTCAATTTTCATCACTTATATTCTTATTATTACGGTTGAAATTTATTCTTTAAAACTTGACAGACTTTTATTATATATTAATTGAGAAGATTACAGAGGACAAAACAGTAGAAAAATTGTAATGGATTTTCTATTTCTTGATTACGGATTCATTTCTCTGTATATTTCGGTACGTGAATTGAGTGTGTGTACATTGAACAATGTACAGTGAGCAATGAATAGTTTACATGTACTTTTGACGTTCTGTGTCTTCCCTTTGTCGTCCCATTTTGACGTGTTTCTGCACAGGACATGAAAAGGAAAAGGAGAAATGATGGAAATGTGTTTAATCGGAAGAGCAAAGAGAAGATCAATGATCATTTCACTGTCAGAGACTGTATCTGGTTGGACAACTGGATCCAACTCGCCAAAATCCAGAGTTGATACTCGAATACTCGAATACTCAAATACGAGAGTAGAGGAATGCTACAGTATGTTCCATGTGCATTGTGCATACATTATACAAACAGACGAGAATGTACAATGTACAAGCTTGGGAAATTTTAATACATGAACAAGGTAAATGATATAAAATGTCTGCCTTTGTCTCTAGACTTGAATTTAGAATCTGGAGTTTGGAGTTTGGAGTAGTAAAAAGATGGATGTGACGTCAAGTTTGTTCCTTTTTCAGCATCCATGTTTGTATTCATCCTCAGTTTTGGTGCTGTAAAAAATCATTAAATTTAGTTTCCCATCATTTTAAACATACAAATATTATTTACCTTGATTCATGTGGTTCATTTTCACGTTGGTTTCAGTCAAACATAAACTACGAGTGACAATTTCCACCTTTTTATGCAAAAAATCCAAAAATCCAGGAGAGTTGAAGAAAATTAAACCCGAATGGATTTCATGAGCTTAACTGACCTGTCAATCTTGAAACTTGAATCTTGAATCCTGAATTTCTCCTTGATTTGGAATCTGGAAAAACTTTGAGATTCGCGAATCGAAATAGAAAGCTAAAACTAAATCTTCAACTACTGTGAAACTCTGTGTGTGTGTGTGTGTGAGAGAAAATCAAACATTTCCGATTCCGCTCTGATTCAAAAAGTATCTAGATTCTAGATTCTAGATTCTAGAATCCATTTAATGACTTGCGATATCGCCTCATTATCTTTGATTCTTTGTCTTTTTCTACTTTTATAGTTTTTGCTGCATCTCCTTCAACCCCAAATGTGCAAATGAAGCAGAGATTCTTGTTCTAATCTTCTTTTGTTAAAGTCAAAGTCAAAGTCCAAGTCCTAGGCTTGGTTTTAATCCAAATTTAAGTCAAAGTCAAATTTAAATGTGATTTCAAATCTGCATCTCTCCATTTCCATCTGAATTTGAATTTGGAATTCCGAATGACACAACTCTTTTTTGCAAGCCTCCTTCCACATTCCAGAATCCAGACTTGCGGATAAAAAACTTTGTCTTCATTTTTTTCACGTCATTTATCTTCTCAACATAAAGTTTTCCCACTCATTTTCACCCAGATCCTTGTCCGATCCCTTACGGAATAAAGTTAACAATCTTGATTGGGAGAAAATATTTATCTAGTTGGAAATTTTATCCAAATCAAAAGCTGAATGGCAATTTAAATGGAAGAATCATATTGAATGTTCTGTTTTACATGTATTTTTATTACAGCATAATTTGAGGATGATGGGTCAAAGCCTCAAAAGTAAAAAAGAGCTCAATATCCCAAATTTCCAAATTTTCAAATTTTCAAACTAACGATTAAATTTAGATTTTTATCTTGTTCTCAATTCTCGAGCTCGATTTCGATCTCGATCTTGATCTAGTTTTAAAGAGGATTGAGACAAAAATGAGTTTGTCCACCAAAGAAAAAGTTTTTTTGTCACTTTTGGAATTGAAACGACACAGAAGCCAGAAGAGCGAGAGAGAGAGAGAAAGAGTTTTGTTTCTCTCTCCCGAAAACGAATAAGTGGAAAGAAATAGAAAGTAATAAAGATGGTTGGAATCATTTTTGGATTGGGATCGGGATTGGGATAGGAACTTGTACTTTTTAGTACACATTTGTATGCATTCACCTCCACCATATCAAAATCTACATGTCTAAAGTCTAAAGTTCTACCTATGTGAATCTCCTTATTGGTATAACCTTGTACAAGTATATTTTATATCATCATATATATATTTTGCAAATGGAAAGTCCAAAGGAAGGATCAAAATTGTCGGCCTGAAAACGTCATCGTCATGTGAGACCGTGCGGAAGAGAGAGGAAAGCATGAAAATGATAACTCTTGATTCTGGATTCTGTTTCTCTAGAATCTAGAATCTAGAACTTAATAAACTCTGGAGACAGAGTTGGATACAGAAACTGAGAAAGTGAGTGAACCGAAGCCAGAGCCAGAGAGACGGAGAGAGAGACAGTGAAAAAGAAAAAGTCTAGTAGTTGATAGAAGAAGAGTGTAGAACCAAGAACAAGAACAGGAACAAGAAGACCAAGTATGAGTAAGAACAAAGAAAAGAAAGAGTGAACTTTACTTAGTTCTTCTTCTTATGTTCCATGTCTCGTTTCTAGATTCTAGACTCTAGTTTCTCCTTTCTTGTCTTGCCCACAGAATTTTCATTAAATCCTCTGCATGCAGTCTTTTCCCTTTCCACAGTAATAGTCACCGTCATTCTCTCTCTCATACGTAGAAACGTAGAAAAAGCCCGCACTTACTCACTCACTCACTCACTCACACATTCACAGAGTAGATAACATGCAGTTGTATTTAGATGGATGGATAGGTGGATGTGAATACTGGATACGGAACACTATACAGTTTTTCTCTGGTATTAAAATAATCCAACACGGACTAATACACAGCTTCAAGTACTACATCCAACATCCAACATCCAACATCCAAACATCCAGCAACCAGACCAGGCTACTCCTAGATTCTAGATTCTAAATTCTAAATTCTAGACTCTAGACTTTCAACATTTAAAATTTATTCTTTCACTTTCCTCGTCGCTCGTCGCTCCATTCTCCCCTGATTTTCCATCTCGCTCTCTCTCTAGTGCTCTCTTCTTTTATATTCTGCATACTACAACCTCTCCGCTACTTTTTTGTCCAGAGACCGGGAAAACGAAAGAGAAAGAGCGTGAGAGAGAAAGCGGGTAAGGTAAAACAGAAGCAGAGGCTAAAGCCGAAACCGAAACCGGATCGAAACTCCCGTTTCATTTCACATTCAGAGGACTCCAAGAACCAGACCCAAACTCCAAACTCGGAACTCCAAACCCAAAACCAAACCCGAAATTGTTCACCGTTAAAGTACACTGGTGGGAGGATGGAAAAAGTCTGTTGTACGCTCTCACTCATTCAACCATTTTGGTCCACAAGAGAGCAGAAGGGCAGCAATCTGGAGGTGTGTACACTGTGCACTGTAAACTGTACAAAGTACAAACTACGCTGCACAGTGTACATTATACACGTGTGAAATTACAGGGAATGTACTGATGCATGTAAAATGTACAATGTACAATGTACACTGGATACTAGATACTAGACACATGATGTATGTAGTAAAAGAACCATCCTCTACACTCTAGACTCTAGACACTACACGTAGGAGCAGCTCTTATAAAAAATGAAAATTTACTCAAATTTCAAAACCAAAAAGTGTAAAAAGAGCGGAAAACTAGAATCATACTAAACAAAAGGACGTGTACATTGTACATTGTACACTCTTCATTCTCCATTCTCCATTCTCCATTCTACATTCTACATTATCCATGGCTTACGTAAGACAGTAGACGTGTACGTTTCTGCGTGGGCGTACATCTGACGCTCCCTTGGTTTCCTCTGTCTCTCTTCCCTTTTTCAAAACACATAAACAACAGATCCAAATCCAGTCCTGGTCTGTAATGTACGTAATTCGAGTTTAATACACAGGTGACTTGCATTTTAAATCCGGACGCAAGACTCTAAACTGTACACTGTACACTATATAGTGCACAAGTAGACTTGGAAGCTAGAACCTGATATATAGTAAGTCAATCTATAATCTAAATTTTCCCTGCGTCTATTGTATACTTGATGATTTTTTATTTATCGAGTTGAACCGTGTTTTGCAATTTTCCCAGATTTACCAATCTTATAATTTCGTCTCTCTCGCCCTCATGTGGAGCAAAAAATTACATGGGAAATGGGGAAATATTATTTCCTTTTAGTTTCAACCACTTTCTGCAGTAAGCGTAAATACTAAATGCCGTGTTTGATTTCTGATGGATAAAAATCCAAGTGCAGGAATTGGATCGGATTATACCGATTTGCTGATTTTGCATATGGGAAATGACAAAAAATGGACTTTAATTTTTGTTGTACAATGTAATATGTTCAAGGGAACTGGTTTTCATGCCTCTCTTTTTTAACTTGAGCATCCGTCGACCTTTATCTAAATGTGATGGAATTTGGAATGTTTCAACTGCAAAAACTGGTTGAATTGTAACTCTGAAATGAGTTTCTGTGTTTGTTTTTTCCTTTGAAAACAAGAAAACACATTCAAGACGCCCATACACCATGCTCCATACTCTATAGATACACGATGCAAAATATAAAGTACATGCGTCGCCATTTGCCATTTGTATCAGTGCACGAGACGCGATAAAATGTAAATGGAAAGAGGAAGGCGGAAGAGCACACTTTGCCTTTCGTAATGGCAATGAAATGATTCAAGAATTTCCCTGAAAGAGTTGAACAGTAGAAGGCAGTGCTCTTCCTAGTCGTCGTCAGAGGAGGAGAAAGGTGGAATACGAATGAAAAGAGGAAGGAGCGAACATGATGTAGTCTGTAGTCTGTAGTCTGTAGCCTGAATGTGGAATGGATAGATAGGCGTACATACTACATACTACATAGGAATGGCATTTCAGTAGAATGGTGTGGAAAAATAAAAAGGCTTTTGTTTTCCATTGCAGAGAAAGTCGACGTAGAGGAGAAAGTAGAAAAGGCAGAGAAAGCGGAGAAAGTGGAGAAAGGGAGATCTACATAGAGATTCATTCTTTATGCATGTACACCTATCTCAGCCATCTCATCATGTGAAATATGAATCAACTTGTGTCGGCCAACTCTCAAAATTATTCATGTGTGCCAAAATTCTTTCCACATTCTAACATACTGACGACGACGCCAAGTCCCATAAGTCGTTCCTCAGACTCCAACTCCAACTCTAAGTCCAAGTCCAAGTCTAACTCTGCTTCTAACTCTGCTTCTGACTCTGACTCTAACTCTGAGTAAGAGTTAGGAGAAAAAGACGAAGGAGCAGGAGCAGTGGGAGTAGAAAAGAAAGAGAGGCTCAAACTCTGAATCTCTCCTGTTCTCTCTCTTTCTCCCTCTCTTTCTGGCTGTCTTAAAGCACCATGTACATTTACATACAGGAGTACAAGACTACATACCTCTAAACATACACATACATCTATGTTTAGTGTACAATGTACAACTCCATCTGCATCTTTCTTCTTCTTAGTCCCAGTCAGAACCAGAACAAGAACCAGAGTCGTCACATCCGTATGCATATAAATAGGCAAAAAAGTATAAAATCTTGTCATGTCACAACCGGAGAGAAAATACACACACATAGATCTCTCTAGATCTCTCTTGGAGAAAACCTGCAAGAGAAATTCCTTCCTTCTGCTCCTGGTCTGGTTACAAGAGCTTACAGCCACTTTCTTCTCTCGTCTCGTCTAGTTGGCGTTGGTTGGTTGGTTGGTTGCTTGCTTGCTTGTAAAAAGCTTTAAATAAATGCTAGTCATAGATAGATAGATAGATAGATATGTATCACGTGGAGAGAAAGGAGAGGAAGCTACATAAACTTCATGCATACCGACTTACCTTCATATTACATGCTGTCAAGTAACAAAGAAAGGACAAGAAGACAAACTATTCCCTCACTGTACCCTTCTGTACTCCAAACTCTATGCTCTATCCTCAATGTTCTATACTTATCCTGTGCCATGCCTTTTCTTGCTCTTTGCTTCCTCTCTACATTCTGTTTTTCCTCTTCAGTACCTAGTACTGTATAGAAGTATAGAATACAGCGTAGAGGATAGAGAATATCTTTGTATCTGCCATGAATCATGTTAGGCATTTACCATTATTCTTGTCCTCATCATACAAATACAGGCAAGATAAATAGAATGAGGAAGAGACGGAGAGGCTGTCTAATGTCTAGAGTCTAGATTCTAGAGTCTAATGTATAATGGATAATATAACATACATGAATGAGGAAATTTACACAAAAACACACACACATAAAGATGACTACGAATATGAAAATGAATATAAATATTGACTGTACAATGTCATGTATAAAGTGTAATGTACAGTGTACAGTGTACATGAATTCCCTCTTTCTCTTAAAATCCTTTCTCTAACTTGACATTCTATTCAAGAAAGAAAAGGAAGCCTAGGAAACTCTTTCATTCATCATTCACCATTCAACATCCAGTATTCCACTTTTCAACATTCACAGTCCTGGTTGTGGTGCAGTCCGCTTTTAAAATTAATTTTCAAATTTTATTCCTTTTGTTTCTCTCCTCCTCAAATACATGTAATCAGGTTGTTTTCAACTTTCAGTCAAGCTCGACCAGACCAAACCAAGCCAAGCCAAGCCATACAGAGCAGAGAAGAAAAGAGTCATAGTCAACTTTCTCCAGCTTTTTACATATCCTGTATACTGTACACCGAATAGCGAATACTGTACATTGTACATCCATCTTTCTCCAGTTTCATCTCAGGCTTTTTCTCCTTTCCTCTGAAAGAGTATGTTAGATTTTCTTTGGTCGGGGAAAATGTAAATAGAGTTGTGTGTCTCTATTTTGTGTTTTGTGTTGTGTGCTTGGCATTTTATAAATTTTACATACATGAAATTATCCGCATTCACATTCACATTCATACCATAATTATTATGTTATATGGTCCGTTCTGTATATGTGTTTTGTAGGTACGTTTTCATTTAGGCTGTAGACTCTTGATTCTAGAATCTAGAATCTAGAATCTAGACTCTAGATTCTAGACTTGTAGTCTTTAGACAATAGGATAAAATGTTAGTCACTTTGGGATGAAACTTCCTGGGGAATCACAATCATTATTCATGAATATGCAATGGAAATGGGAATGAGAATAGGAATGGGAATGGTCATGCCTGCTTCGGATATGCGCCATGGCACTAGTTCTGGTTCTGGTTCTGGCAACATGAAACTATAATTAATAATAATAAGGATGCTAATGCGACTGCTCAAACTTTTATACATTTCTCAAATCTTTCTCAAAGTTTAAAACTAGCAAACTGTTAGAGCAAGTAGTTGAATAGTCATTAAAATTCACATGATACGTACTCTGCATTTCTTTAATTCATGGGACAAAGTAGAGGGTAAATTCATCATAAATAAATGCATGTATAATACGTCTGTAGCCTGTACCTCAAGTCGTGTCTGTATCTGTGTCTGTAGCTGTTTCTGTATTCCGAATGCTTTTTTACCCATTCAAAATTCAAATTTAAATTTAAATTTTATACTCCAATTAGTAACTACAATAATAATTATTATTATCATTTGACTGAGCTTAAAGGCCGAGTTTTTGACTTGTTCCTTTCTCTTCTTCAAGCTACATACATCCAATGCATTTCAGTGCCGATGTTCATGTGTTCTGTTTTATCACAGTTAATACTCTATACTCTAGACTCTAGACTCTAGACTGTAGTCTAATTTCAGTGTATATATAAATGCAGAGGTTGAGCCATGATTTTAAATTGTTCTTTAACCTTGATGCCAATGATGATGACAGTGAAGTTTAGTCTGCCCTTTGGAGCTTTGGAGTCTGGAGTCTGGAGTCTGTAGTTTGGAGTTTGGACTGTTTGGATGCTCAACTCTCAATGCTCATCCAAGTTTTGTATGAAATTACCCGAGAGAGAAATTCAGGTTTTGCTATTTCACCTGAAAGTAGAGAATAAAGAGGAGGGAGATGATGATGATGATGATGAGTTGAGGAAGAACCAACCCGAGTTTAAAAGTGAGGATAAAGTTAAAGCTGAGCTGATTTGAGCGTTGAGCTAAGTTCAGACTTGAGATGAGAGACAAGAAAGAGAAGAGGGAGAGAAATACCAAAAAACAGAAAGATAGAAGAAGAAGAAGGGAAAGGAATGTGAGATGGTGAGAAATAACTTGGATTTAATACGAGTCATGGTGGTTGGCTTGGCTTGCTTATTCCACGATCCAAAGTTGTTGAATTAAATGTCATCACAGTGGGAGATGAGGAGCATTCGTCAGGATTTTATTAGCTACGCTTAAAACGTAATCCAATCCTTTTGAATATGTATCCACAAAGTTCCGAGTCGTCCTTCTCCCTCGTTTTGGTTTCTTCCGTCTTCTTTGCACTATTCACACTTTCTGCGGCTTGATGTGGTTTCACCAAGGAAGAACAGGAGAACAGGAGAACAAAGAATGAGGAATGAGGAATGAGGAATGGGGAAGGAAGAAAACTGGAGAGGGAGCAAAAAAGACACATTGTCGTGTCATTGGGTTTTACAAAGTCACCAGTCACCCAAAATTTGACTGTGGAACATCCTCCTGTTTTTCAAGCACAAGATTTAGAATCTAGAATCTAGATTCTAGAAATAAAAAGTTTCAAGTACGAAAATTTATTCATGGTATTTTTATCATCCATTTCTCTATTTTTACCTTCAAGATGCTCTAAATTCTAATCCCACCAATTTTACACGTTTGACCTTGCAGGTCATTTCTTAATTTTTCAACATGATTTTTTTTACTTTTTGAATTCGAATTTCCCCACCTTTTTAAAATTCATATAATAGAATCCTCTGATTTTGCAACAAATTTACTCGTTCAAAAGTGTCTTTGTTTTTTCAACTTTCTATCTTTTCTTTATATGTATGAAGTATAGAGTATAGCTATATATTATGCGGTAGAAATCGGGCGAAAAGGCGGAAGCGGAAAGCTGGAAGCTTAGCTAAAATAATGAAAAAGGGAAATGTTTCATGTACCACTGAAAAATTATGGAAGACATTTAGCACTTAGCAACTCTCTCTGATTCACTCATTCATCTTTTTCATCCACCTCCAAACCTTTGACTTTTGAAGCTTGAAGCGCCAATGTTATAAATTACAAGTCAATAGCCGATAGTCGACAGTCAATAGTCAATGTCCCATGGTGTGCTGCAGTAGGTTAATCTGGTTCTTGTCCAAGCCAATCCAAGTTGAGTCAAGCCAAGCCAAGTCAAATGACGAGAGCCAGACGGATGGATACACAGTAAACCAAACCAAACCACACTACACCTAACCACACCTTAGCTCATGGAGCAAAACAGGAGAGAGCGGAGCTGAGAAGCTGAGCTAGACAATTCAATTGGTCATTTGGAAAATTCAATGGTTGGATTTTCCTCCGTGTTTCCTTCAGTTTATAGCTATAAGCCATGAGCAATATCTCTAAATCAATATTTAATTGTCCATAAACGTCGAGCAAAGCCATCACCATTCACATCCCTTTCTCCTTCCCACTTTCTCCAGTCTCCAGTCTCTAGTCTCTAGTCTCCACCGTCCAACTTTACTGCATCCATCTACATTCTACATGTTCTAGTAGAAGCAGTAGTGGTTTTGTACAGTTACTTTTTACAGTCCCACCACCACTTTTCGTTCTTTCTCGTCATAAGACGAGTTTGTATAGATTGTAGATTGTACGTTGTACACTGTAAAATGTACAGTGTACAGGAACGGATAGATTGGATATTCGATATGGTTTCAAATTTAAAGTTTCAAGGGTTTCACATTTTAAGCAAACCATTGATTCATTTTATTTGAAGAAAAAGGAAAAGGGGAAAAATATTCCACCTTTTTTGGCTTGCCTTGTTTCTTGTTTCTGTCGTAATTTCGATTTTTTATCCCCTTGTACATTGTACATTTGTCATTCCCGCCCAATAGGCCAATTCATGGACAGTGAAGATACCATGATGGGACCACGGACATGGATGGATCATGCTCATATTGAAATACAGATAGAAACTGTGGTTGAAATGGGTAAAAAAATCGAAATCATGTTAAGAATTCTCTGTCATCTGTACTCTCTCTGTATTTCCCTCTAAAAAAGGCAAGAGATATAAAATTGATTATTTTGTCCGTAATTCAACATTCATCCGCGTCCTTGTAATAGCAGCCACCAGTTCCCAGTTTCCAGTTTTACATTTTTAGGAATGGATTGAATTGTATTTTAGGTTGTAAGTTGATATTGTAAATATGTAGAAGGAATAGCAATAAAAATCCACGACATTACGGTTCCCTTCGATACTTTGATACTTCGATGTGGTACTGAAGGAGACAATATTATGGCATTATATTTATGAAGGAGCATAGAGAATAGAGAATCGAATATTGAGCATTGAGCATAGAGTATCTAGTATCAAGTAGAGTGTAGAATGTAGAACGATTATATTCCACTAATCTCTCTCTATCCTCCAATTTTTCCCCCCATCTTCCTTTCATTTTTTTCTTCTATTGTTTCTACTTTGCTCTTTTTCTTTATTTTGTCTTTTGTATTTTTATCTATCTTTATCTGTTTTTTGCCATTTTATCAAAACATGTAAAACTGTTGAGAAATGTATACTTTATACACATTATGCATCACACATAGCATAATACATATATTAGCAAATATACATATTACACCGTAGTATACGGTTGTAGTGGGCTGCAAGAGGGAAAAAAGGGAACAGAAAACAGAGGGCTGAGGAAATGAGTATGAGTTTGACTCCTTTTTAAGATGCGAAGCAGCTTATTGGAATCGTCGTGTCTGTCTGTCTGTCTGTCCGTCTGTGCACATTGGGGTAATGTGAGACGACGAAACTATAGCCATCTAGCGGACACATTTAAAA